>JAIEZT010001318.1:18977070-19019570 GCA_019594935.1 Periophthalmus modestus
GCACTGTGGAAATGAGAAAATCTGATTTTGTTGTGGAAACTGGTGACACTCTCCAGCTCTTCTTCTTTCTCCTGGAGCATGTCTTTGGTTTTATGCAGCTCCATTTCCATTTTTGCTGTCAGGTTTTGGGTGTTGTGGAGCTCCTGTTTCAGCTGCTTGTTTTCGTGTCCTGCGCTGATGTACAGGTTCCTTATCTGTTTGTGGGCACTGATGTGGGCCACCATCTCCTTTTCTTTCTCCTGGAGCAAAGCCTTGACTTTTCGAAACTCCACGTCTGCCACATTTGTTCTTACTGTGCCGTTTTTTATTTTGTGGAGCTCCTTTTTCACCCCCATCATCTCCTGCAGTGACTGGAGATGCTTGATTCTTCTCTGTCGATGTTCCTCTTTCTCATGTTGCAGTTCGTGGTCCTTGTTTTGGACGGCCTCAGTGAGAGTTTGGATCTCCAGGTCTTGCTCCTGGTTAATCCTCTCCTGAGCCTTGAGCCTGAGGTCCAGGGAGTGGTTTATTTGGACCTGATGTGTGAGCTCGGCCCTCGTTCGCTCTAACTCTTGGCGGAGCGCCTTCACCAGAGCACTCTCATCCAAGGGTACCTCGTCCAAGGGTACCTCGTCCAGGGGTACTTTGTTCAGGGGTACCTTGTTCAGGCGTACCTCGTTCAGGGGTACCTCATGCAGGGGTACCTCGTTCAGGGGTACTTCGTCCAGGGGTACCTCGTTCAGGCGTACCTCGTTCAGGGGTACCTCATGCAGGGGTACCTCGTCCAGGGGTACCTTGTTCAGGGGTACCTCATTCAGGGGTACCTCGTTCAGGCGTACCTCGTTCAGGGGTGCCTGGGCCGGACCTCTCTCCTCAGGGGTTGAGGAGTCCTGGATGGTGGCAGACTCCAGGTCGGTCTCCTCTGGCTCTTGCTCGTGTCCTGATGGTGTTGGACAGAGCAGAGCCTCCAGGTTAAAGTCCTGGTCGTAGAGGTGGACGTCGTCCTCAGACGTGTACAGGTACCAAGGCTTCATAGTGAAAGTTGTAGAGCGATTGTTTTGTGCGAGTGTATCCATCGGTGTCAGAGAAGTAATGAGCTGAATCTGTGAGTGACTTTATAACAAAACCTCTGATTCTAAAGTCTGACATCATCACATGTGATGACATCACACATCTCCACGACGACCTCGTGTATTAGGGTTCTAAAGATGACATCATCGCTCATTTGCATAGTTTATCTATACATATCTATCTATCTATCTCTATTATCTGTCTATCTATCTATCTATCTCTCTCTCTCTCTCTCTCTCTCTCTCTCTCTCTCCATGTATATATATATATATATATATATATATATATATATATATATATATATATATATATATATATATATATATATATATATACACACACACACACACACACACACACACACACACATATATATATATACACACACACACACACACACACATATATATATATATATATATATGTGTGTGTGTGTGTGTGTGTGTGTGTGTGTGTGTGTGTGTGTGTGTGTGTGTGTGTGTGTGTGTGTGTGTGTGTGTGTGTGTGTGTGTGTGTGTGTGTGTGTATGTATGTATATGTTTTAGAATGGTTAAATGCAAGCCAAAACCAAACAAAATAGTGATAAGTAACAGAAAAATGGCAAGTAAATGAATGAGATGAAGAGAAGATGGAGATAAAGGATGGAGGGAGAGAATGAAGGGGAAGAAAGGTGACATAGAAGACAGCAAGAAAGGGTCAAAAGAGACGAGGAAACAGACTAGAAAAAGACAAATGTGAAAGAGGTTGGTAGAGAAGACTCACATAAGATGAGGTGGTCAATTCCTCTCTCCCTGATATTTCTCTTGTTTCAGATTTTTGTCCTCTGTCTCTTCTACCCTCTCTCTTCTTTTCTCTCTCTGTCACTCCATCTTTCCACTTCTCTCCCTCTCCCCTCTCTCTGTCTGTCTCTCCCCCTTTCTTTCTTTCTTTCTTTCTTTCCTCTCTCTCCTTTCCCTCCATCCCCTTTCTTCCCTTTTTCACCATGCCTGTCTCCGCTTTTCCGTCTCTCTGTTCATCCCTCTATCCCTCTTTCTCTTTCCCCTCTCCTCTCTATCCCCTCCCCCTTTATTTTACCTCTCTCCTCTCCTTCTTTACACCCCTCCACTTTTTCTCCCTGTTCTCTCCGCCTCATACCTCTTTTTCTCTCTCTTTCTCTCTCTCTCTCCACCTCTCTTTTCTCTATTTCTCCTCTCCCCACTCCATCTCACTTCCTTCCCCTTTTCTTTCTCTATCATTTTTCATCATTCTCTGTTCCGTTTCCACCCTCTCTCACCCCATTGTGCCTTCTCTCTCTCCCGCCTCTTTCCTCCCTTCTCACGCTCCCTCTTCTCTTTCTCCTTCACCTCTCCTTTCTCTCTGTCTCCTCTCATTCTCACGCATCTTTCTTCCTCCACTCTCTACCTTCTCTCTCCACTCTGTCTCTCCCTCACTCTCCTCTTCTCTCCCTTCTCTCTCCCCTCTCTCTCTCTCCTCTGTCTCTCCTTCTCTTCTCTCCTTTCTCTTCCTCTCTGTCTCTCCCTCTATCCCCTCTTCTCTCCCTTCTCTCTCCCCTCTTCTCTCTCCTCTGTCTCTCCTTCTCTCCTCTCCCTTCTCTTCCCACTGTCTCTCCCTCTCTTCCTCTTCTCTCCCTTCTCTCTCCCCTCTTCTCTCCTTTCTCTTCCTCTCTGTCTCTCCTTCTCTCCTCTCCCTTCTCTTCCCTCTGTCTCTCCCTCTCCCCGTCTTCTGTCCCTTCTCTCTCCCCTCTTCTCTCCCTTCTCTTCCTCTCTGTCTCTCCTTCTCTCTCCTCTCTTTCTCTGGCAGTAGTTTTATCTGAAGTTGTATCCTCTCGCCGCTTCAGCTTATCCTCAGATTCTCCGCATTCCTCCCTGACTCGAAGGCACAAGTCCGTTTAAAATGACAGACGTTATTTGCTTCCATTAGGCACTACTCTGTAATTGACCCTTGACCTCACGGCGACCTGTTGAAACGACTCTAAACCAGAGCTAAGCCTCATGGGAAAAGCCCTGGTTTGGACTTAGGCTCCGCAAGCAATCAACACCTTAAGGTGAAGGAGGGAGCCCAGGTCAGCAGCACCCGCGTCTCTGATGTGGACCGCACTTTGTTCTGGTCCAGTCAACGGAAGAAAACTGCAACAACAAGATCCAAAGGTTACAAACAACACAGAGTCCAGAGGTTATTCACATTAGATCAGAAATACATGTATGCTAGTATGTTTATTTTATTATGTGCTCATTTAGTTTGAGTGAATTGAATGAACCAGGGCTTTGAGATAAGGTTTTGGCTCACTGGTGAATGTGGCTAGTCTGTTTCAAAAGTTTCAGCCTATTGGGATTTTAATGTGAGACATAGTAGGTGTATGAAGAAAAAATGTTGGTTAATTTTGTTGACATAGATAAAAACTTTTAACCGAGGGGATATACAGGGCGGCCCAAAAGTAACTGACAGTTAAAAAAAATTCATAACTCTTTTGTTTCTAAATATTTTTATTTTATTTTTTCAGAGCATTTAGAACTACCCTTTCGACATTAATATGAGCAAATAT
The DNA here is from genome assembly GCA_019594935.1 of Periophthalmus modestus. NCBI lineage: Eukaryota > Metazoa > Chordata > Actinopteri > Gobiiformes > Gobiidae > Periophthalmus > Periophthalmus modestus. The sequence goes on from JAIEZT010001318.1 coordinate 18,980,663, forward strand.
AACACCAAGGAACAAACCCTCATTGTACAGTGGTACTTTGAGTCACATGGGTCAAATTCAGAAACCCAGTGGTGTTACCTTCAACATTTTAATACCAGAGATGCCCCAAGTGTAAATGCCATTAAAGGAATAATAAGTAGTTTTCAAAGACAGGCTGTAGTATGTGATCTCCCGAGACCTGACTAGTCCCGATTTCTTCCTGTGGGGCTATCTTAAAGAAAAGGTGTTTGTGAATAAACCTCAGACAATAAACAACTTAAAACGTAATGTCAAAGATCAAATAAGAGCCATAAACCCGGAAATGCTTTCAAATATTATGCAAAGTGTGTTGGATCGGGCTATTCAGTACAAAACCGAAAATCATGGACACTTAAAAAACATTATTTTTAAAAATGAGGTAATTTTTACTTCAACTAGTTTAAGTAGTGATAAGTTCAAGTGTAAGTGAACAATTATAACTGTATATTGCCAAAAATCTCAGAAGGTTCAGTTTACCCACTGCTAAAATTTGGTGAGTATAACTTAAGAATTATAGGAGCTAGTGAAGATTTGAAAGTGTCAGTGACTTTTGGGCCACCCTGTATTACATAAAGCTGTGTTCAATAAATGATAGAAAGAAATTAAATACCAGCAAATGGAATCAAAATAAGAAAATATTGTTAAGTACAAGACAGAATCATTTGGTTTGTGCGTTAGATGTGAGATCTTTATGTCCAAGTATCATAAAAATAATACAAATCTGTGTAATGTTTTTGTTTGCAATACACTTCGGCAATAGTAGAATTGGTTTAGATAGGCATAAATGAAACTGACCAAAGTGCCAAGATGACTGAGACTGAATGATTAAGCAAAATACATGATCAAAATGAAACTTTGATCTGAACTTATACTGCTAAACAACTGGTGTATAAGAATAGACATAGCAACTTATAGAAATCAACTTGGACTTATGACCATTTACAATATAAGAATATGCCATTTTCTACATGCTAATTAGAATAAACGTTGAATATATTTGAAAACATACATGCATCTTATTATATCCTGCCAGAATGGACAGGTTCAAATTCTGTATAGGTGGTCTGTGCCTTAAGTAGTCAAGTAGAAAAACAGCTTGGAGACCATATAATGAGAGTGATTAACCTGTAAAAAATAAAGATAAGACTGAGTGACATAAATAAGCAGGTGAACAAATAGAATAGTGATAAGAGTGGTTTTCCTGATGGAGAGAACCTGCTGCTCACACTGTTGAAGGACGTCTTTATCAGAGCCTGAGACTGAAGCTGGACTACTGATTTATGACCTCATGTCTGTGGGAGGTCGCAGTCAGCTCTATGTCAAAGCCCAATTCATCTATCCCCAAATCCAGGGCTCATATATTTTAAAAGTGCAATCTCCATCAATTTCTACTTTATTCTGCGCACTATTACTTCTTAAATCCAGACTCAAAATGTATTTCTTCAGACTGGCTTTTAACACACAGTAATGCAGTGATACTTTGTACAATTTGTTTAATTATTTCAGTGTTTTTTACAATGTGTAAATTTTTATTAGAAAGTACTTTGGTCACCTTGAGTGTTGTAAAGGGCTCTGTATATAAAGACTGATTGACTGGAATCTATCAAGAGCAGTGGATGCTGCTAAGCTGTGCCTGGGGACTCATAATTTTTGAGTTTAGTTTTTTACAAAGTGAAAAAAAACATTAAGCAGAGTTAAGCAAATACATTTTGTAAATGGGACCTCCCCTGAGGCAGTCCTTAGCTTATAAATGGGGCCCATATAACATTAGTTTTTGTGTTTTCGGTTGATAGGGGAGACCAGAGCCAGAGAAAACTCATCCAAAGAACACTTAAAACCACTCTGTCTCTGTACTATCATATAAAACCAGATTGTGTTTTGTTCATTTGTATTAGCAAGCCAGACACGGTATTGTTTTACATGTGAACAGTTCATAATTAAAGACAATAATTAAACTGTCTAATTGGGTTATGGTTTGGTCTTGCTTCCATCTTGTGTCTTTTCAATGCAAACTGAAGGCCAAATGCAGCCCATGGACCCACTTTGGGCACTCCGATATATGATTTTCATTCTGAACGTTTGTTGGTTGTTTCTGCAAAGTAAAAAGTAGTAGTAAATTGCTTGAATAAAGAATTTGTGAACTTTGTTTTAGCTCGTTTGTTTTAGACTCCAGTCTCTCTCTCTCTCTATCCTCAGATTACAGAGTGCTCCTCATGATCAGAAACAGACTTATGTTTCACACAGAACTGAATCAGGACATGGAAATAAGCATATCATTCATTCAAAGTATAAATCTGAAAATCTTCCAAGACTCTATATCTTTTTAAATTACTACGTTGTTCACATTATTTGTAAGTATTATGTCAGATACTGAGACTATGCTTTTAGGCATTGTGAAGGTAAAAACCTGTCAATACTATCTTATTGTTTTTGTTTTTTAAATTATCATTATTTATTTATTCGACCCAGTATTCAATGAAGCAGTTCAAACCTGTCAGGAGCAGTGGGCAGTGATGCAGTGTGCCCTGGGTTTGGTCAGAACTACTGAGCTGATGGATTATTACACTGTTATGTACTGTTTCAGTGAAATGGAGCTTTCACTGCTAAGACCAGTACAATACAACATGCCACCCCTTTTCCCCCAGCTTATTTACCTTTGATATGGGAAGAGCCAATTTGTAAATTATTAAAAAAATTAAATGAACATGAATATTTGTATCCGATGTGCCATTTCAAACCCAGTGTTGAGAGCTTTTGGGAAATCTTGTCTTCATCAGCCTCTGTTTTGTCCAAATCTTTGTGTATTTCTGGACCCTAAACCTGATTCTGTCCTGTGAGTGTGTGTGAGACATTTCCTTCTCTTCAATGGAAAACATGAGTGCAGTGCCTTCCCTCTAGACCCCCCCCCTCCTGTCCCTGGACCCCCATAGCCCCCCTTGGACCCCCCCACAGGGCTCTTTTCCCCTTTGTTTAATTCAGTCCATCAACACTTCCTCCTCGGCCTGTTAGTGTCAGGCTGCATTTCCTCTGTGGACTCACACTCCGCCTTCAGCTCAGGCTAAAGTTTCCCCCGAACGCTAAAGGGCTTCAAAGTCAATCACTGCAGCTCCCAGTCTGATCGGACACAAAATGTTACCCGCCTCCTCTCTCTCTCTCTCTCTCTCTCTCTCTCTCTCTCTCTCTCTCTCTCTCTCTCTCACGCTCACTCACTCTCTCTCTCTTTCTTTCCCTTCTCTCTTCCTCCCATACATTCTTCCCCCTCCTTTTTTTTTCCCCCCCCCTCTCTCTCTCTCTCTCTCTCTCTCTCACTCTTTCTTTCTCTTTCTTTCCCTTCTCTCTCCCTCCCATACATTCCTCCCCCTCCTTTTTTTCCCTCCCCTTGCGCTCTCTCCACTCTCTTTATTTCTCTTTCTCTCCCATCTCTCTGTCTCCCTCTATGTCTCTCTCCCTACCATACATTCTTCCCTCCCTTATTTTTTTCAATCTCACTTTCTCTTTCTCTCTCTCTACCATACATTCTCTCACAATCTATCATAATTTCCTCCTCTCTCACTCCTTCTCTCTTTCTCTTTCTGCCTGTGTCCCTCTCTCCCTTTATGTAAATCTCCCTTCCTTACCTTCTCTCTTTCCCCCTTCGTTACTTTCACACTCTCTCTCTCCCCCTCTCCTTTTTCTTTTGCTCTTTCTCTGTCCCTCCCTCTCATTCTCTCTCCTCTCTTCCTTCAGTTTCTCTCTCTTTACCTTTCTCCCTTCCATGCATTCACCCCCTCCCTTATTTTCTCCTTTCTCTCTGCTCAACCTTCCTTACTTTCACTGTCTCTCTCTTTCTCCCTTTTCTTTTCCTCTCACTCTTTCTCTGTCCCTCTCTCTTTTCCCTTCACCCTCTCTTTGTCTACCACAAAAGAAGACAAATGTTATATGTTTGAGATTGTGGAAACTCTTTTGTTTTGTATGTAGTTAAAGGTGCACTATGTAACTTTCTGGTGGACAGCTGCTTGACTCCATGGAGATTGTAATGCTTTACGTGGAAAGTTCCCCAATGTGGCATTAAGATTATCTACAGGGAGGCTGGTAAGTTATTGGTAAGGTTTGTGGAGAGGCAGCGACCTCAGTCACAGTTAGAATGCATGTATATTTTAACGTTAAACATTTTATTTACAAAGATGGATTAAACCTGCACAGAAGCTACTCTACGTGGTGTAGAAAGCCTGTATAGACAAAAATATCAATGAATAAATAACATTAGGCTGTCATTCTCCAGTTTAAAGTTTCTTGAGAATAGATTTTAAATGTGTAATAATGTACCAGCGCTTTTAATTTTAGTTCTTGTATGAATACACTCAACAACTGTCCACTCTGAAATCTGCAAAATAATTAACTAATGGTAACTAACTCTGGAGCATTTAAATTATTGTTAATATGCAGTGTCCCCCAAAATAGACTTAAAGGTCCTATATTATACAAAATCGATTTTTGTAAGCTTAAAGCCATGTTATAATGCTATTACCTCATCAAAAACATGCCTTTGTTTCATTAATCCAGTAATCCTGGTTTATTAGTCTTGTTACATCTTGAAAGCTCAAAATGCTCTGTTCCACCTTGTGATATCATGTAGTGGTAATTTTCAAGTTAAACGTGTGAATGAAACAAGACAGAACTCTAGGGATGTTTGTGATGAGGAAATAACATTATATCAGAACATTAGATCATAAAATAGCAAATTTTAAGCCCTTTAAATGTCCAAACTGTTAGGCAAGCAGAAAAGCCTAACACTGCATGACAATATACAACTTGAACGTACACTTATTGTAACTCACAGGTTCTAACATTTTCAAGTTTTCTCCTGGTGAACTCAACACTTGTAAATATCACATGTGAGCCTTAAATCTGCCAGAACGCATCTGTTCTTTGCTCTGCTTTGAAACCTGAGCTCATTGTAGCCCTCACACTTTTAATTCCTGGTTTATGTTTGTGTAACTGTTTTCACTTTCCTCTGTTCTGTGACACTGCTGCGCTCAGACCACACGGCTAATAGAAATGCAGTGAAAACCTCATTATGACGCTTTGGGTTAGCCAGCTCTCTGATCCAGGGGCCGCGCTGTCCAGAAAACTGCTAATGTTCAACAACACAGTCACAGCTTCACACGACACACTGCTCAAATCTGTTATCGCTCATAGACGACAATTACAGCTGCTATTTCTGCTGCTGCTATTTTCGGGTTAGGGTTTTGCAAATTTAAAAAAAGTAGAATTTACTTACAACAATAAGGCTTATCTGTGTGACGTTTGCATGTTCTCACTTACAACTGTCAGGGTTTTACTTAGGACTCATATGCTGCACACAACTGGTAAGTAGTTCAGCTGTTTACTGTCCAGGCGAGTAATCTGGTAAATGTGGTAAGTATCAGGCTGTGGGGTCCAGAGGTGGAGGTAGGTATTGGGCTGGCAGGTAGGGGATAGGTTGGGGACATGTAGGGGACAGGTATGGGACAGGTAGGGGACAGGCAGGCAGCTTCCAAAAATAATGACAGAGGCACTGGAGAGGTATCAATACCAAACTGGGAGGAGCAGATGAAAAAATAGGCTTCTTACACTGCAGGTAACTGGAGAAATTGGATCCAAGTGTGCCAGCTGTCAATCAGGTAAACCGATGCCCAGGTGGGAGGAGACACATGCTGTGTCTCAAGTTGACTGTTGCACACTTTGTCGGCTGCATTTGAAGGGCACTTAGGTTACTTCCGGCGCATTAAGGCTTGTTCCATTTTGGCACGGCTTGTCGGAAGCTACAAGGAGCTGTCGGCCAGGTCCTTCGACCGGTACTTCGAAGTGTGCAACTGTCGAATTGACACACGGCAACATACAACATGGAAGGGAGGGTAGACAACAGGGAAGATGGGGAGATCCTGACAAAAACATGCACAATTGCTCCAGCTAAGGTAGTCCTGACCAAGATGGGTCCTGTCAGATTGGTCCAGGATAAATAAACTAAGCAATTTTTTTTTTTGTGTGTGTCTAGTTTGAAACCATCAGATACCAGAATCAAAATTAGAAAAAGTTTAATTACCCTTGTCAACAGGGGGGTCAGAGTGGGGGGGGTGAAGGAGACTGTTTATAGGAGCCCCTCACAAGGTCTGTAATGTGTACTTTTTATTAGACAACATGTAGTGTGGGCCCACCAAGATTATTTGTACCCAGATCCCAGAATTTAGTGCTTCATCTCTGGAACTTGCTTCAGCGATATGGAGCAAAGAATAATAATAGTTTAGTATTTTGACTGTTCATTTCAGTGAAGCATCAGAAACAGATGAGCTCACTGGTCATTTATCATTTAGAACAAAATCTACTTTCTCTCACCTGAAATAGTAATTTTATTCCTTGCTCATTCTTCTGCAGAAATTGGTCATGTTTTTCCAACGCCTGTGTTATTTCTTTCCTTTAATTTTTCTTCATAAGCAGCCATGTTTGTTTTGATTCAAACAGAGCATGCTCGCCCCTGATTGGCTAATCCACCTGTCAGTCATTCCCATCTGAACTCTGGGAGAAACTGGTGTCCAGACATTTTTGCAAAGCATCTGAAGTGTGTATTCTTGGCTGGCCAGGGCAATATAGTCAATATAGTACTTACAATATGTGAACGATAAATTTTTTTTTTTTTTGTGATTCCCAATAAAAAATATATCTTCCACCTGTTGAACATCTACAACACTCCGCTTTCCCAAACAAACCTGAAGTGGATTATAACGTATTTTACTTACTGTCAAATCCAACTTGACCTACATGTATGTCAATCAAAAATCCTGCGACACATTCAGGTTACATTGTTGACCTTGTCCTGTTTCGATTGTCCTGATAAAGACAACCTGACTCCCCCGGGCCCCCTGCGGTGCGTCTGTGATCTCAGGGCCTAAATGCAGTCGCTAATGGCCCGCCGTACGTCCCCTGTCAGGCCCCTTTTGATGTGAATGTCCTGTGATGATCTGTCGTAGTAAAAACCTTGGAGCAGGCATTTTTAATTACCCAAAAGGGGGTGAGCGCTGCCCCGTATGGTTCCTATTTGTACTGCAGACGGACTGTAAACCAACCCGAGCAGCCTTGTCACATGATACCAAAGAGAGAGAGAGTCATTATCATTTTGTGAGCGACATTTTCTGCTTTTAGTTTGCGAGCTGCCTGCGTCTTTTCCTTTGAGTATCTCTGTGCAGGATTGGGTTCAACTTTTTGGTCTTATTCAAACCTTATGCCTCGGTATTTTCACATGGAGGTCGACACAGTGAAAAGAGGTGTACTTAGATCGTGCTGATGATTTATTGAGATCAAAATTTGTTTGGCTTTGGAGTTTGTTCCCCATGACCCTCCGGGGCCACCGGTTGGCCGGTCTACCATCTGTCTGAATGCGGGAGGGTCTGTTCTGCTTCTCACATTGATTCTAGTGTCAAAAATAAAAGTCTGATTTCTACTTTTACAGGATCGCTAGTCCACATGTCAACTATGTAGATGTGTGACAAAACAAAACATATTTTTATCATCCAAAGCCACAATGTTGACACGAATAGACAATACACTTCTCTAATTGGTTAATCTATCTGTCAGTTAAGCCCATCGGAGCTCTAACACCCATTCCCAGACTACACAGCTTTATAAACTAGCCTATTCACCTTATTTTGGAACCGGTGCATTATTTTGTATGGGGCTGACAATCTGGACAGCAAATAAGTTCTATATGGACTACAGAACTGTTTTGGCTGAACTGGTGCACTTTTGACTTGTTGGTGCACATAAACACTGCACAAATCAACATTCTTAATATAATATTTTACTGGCGAAACTAAGCCACCACAAAGAAAGCATGGTTTAGCTGCATTTAGGGGCAAAAGTGGGCAGGGCTGAATAAGGTCAATAGGAAAAGTGCACTGTCTTGTGTGGCCTGGCAGAGATACTACTGTAGACAGGTAGCAATCTTGTGAATAGGTGAAACTGCAGTGAGCCAGTGTTTTTTTTTGTCCTTTTATTCAAATAACTCACTACTGCCACAAAACCTTAATAAGATTCATGTCGGTGTGAAAAGATAGACACCGTATTTGGCAAGATAATAAATAAATATCCCTAACTCCATGTAAGTGAGTCATCTGAGATTTTATTTACATTATTCGTGTGAGCTACATTTTCTGTTTTTAGTTTGCGCTACAGCCCTCCTCCCTCCCCCCTCCTTTAAGTATCTTTGGACATAAAAACGACATGTCAAGTGCACACGCTACAGTCCGTATCTGGGCCCAAACCAGGTCCAGGTGCGGTCCGGACTTTGGGAGAGATTACAAACATGTGCGAGCGGTGCGTGTCCTCATCATTCAGATCCCCATGTGACAGTAAAAGGCTGTTTAAAAAAGGGGAAAACCCACTCAAAAGTAACTCTGGCTTAGTTTGGGTTTGTTGTGCTGCCAGGACCCTGATAGATGGGTCTCTGAGGCAGGACCAAGTCTGAGTCCTGCTCTAGTCCTGGTCGGGCTCCTCTGTCTCGCTGTGAGGTCATAACACTGTCGGCTATAGGAACATGAGGGATTATATTTAAACATTTTTAAATACATTATATGAACTGTCATTTATTCAATTATTTTTATTGCTAAAAAAACACTTTTAAAAACAAGCATCCCTACTGTGAGCAGGTCACCCCTCTGTAGATCTGCTTGTCTCCAGCATGTAGACAAGTTTAATGCTATACTGTGGGACATTACAGGCAAAACAGTATCCTTGGAGAAAAGCTGGTGACCCTCCAACAGAAAAGTTACATATAGTATCTCTTTAAACTTTGGGCTATATTTTGAGTTTGTCTGTGACCATGGTCAATATTTGTCATAACAAATAGGTTTAAAATATTATTTGGGTGATGTGGAGAAACCGAGCGAATAAAGATGAACAGAAGGCGACAATAAGTTTAGTGGTTTATTGTGCAAAGCATGGAGGGATCAGTGCGTGGTTTTACCTCTGTAACAACCACATAAAATATAAATACAGCAGATAAACTTAAATATATTCAAACAGTTAAAGTTGGCAGAAAAACAAGCAAATGCAAATAGAAACTTACAGGACTCATGATTGATCTGAACTGTGGTGAGAGCAATGTGGTGAGTAGGATATTTACATGGCGGCCGATTGTCCAAGTGCAGCAGGTGAGACTGGGTGGAGCTGGGGTAATGGGAGTGCTCCATTTCCTCACCCGGGCAGCTACTTACAGTTGCTCAGGGATTTGTAACAGAAACAGTGAAACTAAATATTTATTTTGAAAGAAATTTCCAATGGGAAAATGTAAATATTTCATTATAAACATTCTACATTATTCCTTGAACCTTGTCTCTGTAAATGCCCCTGTGTTAATTCATGGAATTGACTTAGATCTAAAGCTTTCTTGTCTGGGTTTTTCATTCTTTGAACACTTTGACCATCAAGTGCCCTGGTACTAATCCTTTAGATTATTATGAAAATCTGCAAAATCTGTAAAGTTTAGACCAAACAAACATTTTCACTGTATTTCCTTCCCAAACATATTTTAGTTGTTTTTATTTTTTTTATATGGAGGCTACTTAAACAAATCAGGTTATTTGTACATTAAGTGACTAATCTTTTTTGATTTATCATCAAAAACATACCTGGAGTTGTGTTTTGTTTCATTCACACATGTTTAACAAACAAACCCTATATATTTAGACTGAGCTCTGCTCTCAGACAGAAAACACTCAGTTCCACCTTATGATGTCATGTGGTAGTACAGGAAGTGCCCCACTGTGTTTTTAAACTTCACAAACCTTCACTACGATCATTTCATACAATTTGAAATTTCACTCTTGGAATTACCTATCTCTACTGGATAAAAGGTAAACAGTAAGTGTTGCAAAACTACCTCCTTATGAGATCACAAGGTGGAACAGAGCATTTTGAGCTCTATATGTAAAAATATTGTAGACAGACTAATAATAGAGGATTACTCAAACCCGTGAATTAAACAAAGCACAACTCCACGTATGTTTTTGATGCAATAACATTATAACATGGCTATAAACTCTGAGGAGTAATTTTTGTGTAATATAGAACCGTATTGGGAAGGGTTTTTTTTACCATTCATTTGCTCTGTTCTTGATAATGCACCTTTAAGTCATAGTTTCATTACAACAGCACTCAGATATGTAAAAAATGCAATACTATCCACATGTAGCCTGCGCTTTTACAGTCTATAAACGTTGTAGATTATGAAGTATTGTGACTGATATAAAATGTGAATCCATCTGTACTTTTATGACACTTTGCCTGAAGCAAGAAAGAGCCAAAAAATGAAGAAAATGATGTAAGGATTCAGTTCAGAGTCCTTTTTAACTTATTTAAACAATATGCTTCAAATGCCTCATTGTAAAGAGATAAGAGCAGTCACATGAGCAGCTGTGAAGACCTTATATAGTTGATTATAGAGTACAGCGCCATTTTGTATATACAGAACATGAGGAGATGAGCTGAGGTGTGAAAATGCAATCTCTAAACTGTCCACTAGGGTCTGCCAAAGGACAAAAACAATAAATAAATACAAAATTGCAAATATGTTAATCATTATGTAAAAAAAAAACACAAAATAAATGTGCAAATCTATAATATATGTGTCCAGAAGTATTTAATAGGTGGAGAGCAACGATAGAAACACACATATGGAGCGACAGTGGCTCAGCTGGTTCGTCCTCCGATCCAAAGGTTAGCGGCTCAAATCCCACTCTCAACATAAAACATCATTGATCTAGCGGTCAGACCCAATGACCCACAGGCTGACGGTGTGATTCCAAATCCCACAGATGCCGCTGCCTTTGTGTCCTTGGGCAAGACACTTAACCTACCTCGCCCCCAGTGTGTGTGTTTGTGTGTGTGTGTGTGAGTACGAATGAATGTGTGTGTGAATGCGTGAGTGTTTCCTTGATGTCGCTCTTTCACTGCCTTGAAAGTTACCATTTACCATGACCAATTCAAAGGCATATTTAATACATATTTAGGGTAAAATCTAGGTAGTATTGTTTTTATTATATTTATTTATGTATTTTACAGGCATGCACCATCATAATTCAATCTGTTTTATTAATTTGAGCATTTACTGTGTATACGTTGTGTCTATACTCACCCCATAATGGTCCAAAAGTAGAAGGTCCTGACCCAGCATATACACTGGGGTATCCTGTCCCCTTGTACGTGATCATGTAACGCAGATAATGATGGGACAAGTCAATATTTGCACAGGTACGTAGCTCTGTTTGTCTCTGCAGTAGTCCACATGCCCGCAACACTGTAGACTTTTCATGGGATACTTTGATTTCCATTGACCGTGATTGACTGACAGATTAACCAATAAGCGAAACACAAACTCTGTTCTCGTCCAAACAAACATGGCGGCTTAAAAGTAAAAAAAAAATAAATAAATAAAAATAAAAAGAACGCGACTGAGAACCAATTTCTACAGATTAAACACACAAAGTACCAAACTCTTATATTTTTGTTATATATTTTTTTCTGAATTATATGAGAATTTTCCAGATGTCTTTCGCTTTTGAGAGACACATGCTACAAATCAGCAGCTGTGATTGGACCGGCTCAAATAAGGACGGTTGTTTGTCACGCTCTGTGGTTCGATTCCAGATCCTTCAACCTCAAACACATGCAAAGAAGGTTATACGTATTCCTGACCAAACTGATGGTCTAAGATCTGCATAGAAGCCCCCGGGTACCTTCAGAAGTCCATTTCTTAAGGAGGGAAACCGAGCTGCAAAATTGGCCTATTGTGCACGTTTTAGGTTGATGGAGGACACAGAACTGCAAGGAAACCCACCCAGAAACAGGAAGATCTTATAAACTCCATGGTCTGGCAATCGAACCCAGGGATGTTTTGCTGTGAGAAAAGAATTATAAGGTAGATTCAAGAAGGAAAAGCAGCTCCTTTTTAAAACCTCATCGACAGTCCGTGAGTCTTAAAAGCTTGAAAAATAAACTAGTTCATTTAAAACAGTTTGAAGCCATCTATACTTATTCCTCACTTCCTGATTCTTGAATGATGATGTATAAATAGATTTTTTTAGAACTGCTTTTGAACTATATCTCTGCTGGAGCAAGATAATATTTACTTTTTTATTTTTATTTTTTTAATCTAGTGTAGCCCCTTTAAAGACTATTGTCATTTATTGTTCGTAATCAGGTCTAACACAGTGCTTTGACAAAATGAGCCCTTTTTGTTGTAATAAGTGACAGTAAAAGTGGTGGGATCTTGTTTTTCTGTGAAGTGAAATGCTCCACACATGTTCACACAATGACATCCAGAAGGCTTTGTAATCACCAGTCAAATATTTACTTGATTTACTGAGCCAGGGTTTTTTAAGCCCGACTTGGAAGAACAGTAAAGTGACTGTGGAAGTGGTAATGGTCTTCGCACTGATGAAACGCACTGGTCCAAAAGGGTGTGGTGATCAGATGGGATACATCTTCAGTATGGCATATGTTCTAGTTCACAGACTTGTGTTTTGGGGCAGTTCAAGTTTTTATTTAGTATAATTTGGAAATGAATTTGCTGTAATTAAATGTAAGAAAGATTATTGTTTAGTCCTGGTTTAAAGGTGTGCTATGTGACTTTTCTAGTGGAGAGGCTCACACCTTTTCCTCTTCATGGCATTGTACATTTCTATCAGGCTATGCCACAGATCAGATCTGTGGAGAGGCTCAAAGAATGCAGTTTTTAAAGGTATTCTTGATCTGTGACTGAATCAATGGAAGATATATAAATAAATAATATCAATAAATAATTATTTGTCTAATGTGAAAAAGTGGCTATATCCTTAAGATGGACAAAACAATACAGAGGACTCATAGACAGTGTTTAGATATTTTGTTACTTAGGTAAAAGTACAGATACCAGAGCAAACAAATACTCAAGTAAAAGTACCACATGAAAAAATCTACTCAAAAGTATTTCATGCAGTTTTTGAGGTCTTATAAAGCGTCAAATGTAATGATTTTAATAAAAATTTGTGCTGAATTTTATTCAGCAAAAGCAATTACATTGGCCAGTTTTTACTTGCATATTTTTGTTTGCTCAAACTATGAGCATGTTAAAAATAAACGTCAAACTTTTCAGCAAATGTAGTGAAGTAAAAGTAAAAAGTATCCACTTTATTTGTACTTAAGGACAATACTTGGCTATTTTTACTTCGTTACGTTCCACCACTGCTCATAGATGCCTTCCTATGTATCCTAATTAAGTTTCTATTGTAGAACATAAATCAGCCCTGTAGTAATAGGCCCCTTCCATTCTTAGACATCATTAAATTGTGGAATAGGAATGCAGCCTATTCAGTCTGATTCAGTCAAGTTTACCAATCAGCCTCGCCAGGAATTTGTCACCGGAAGACCATGATTTTCATTTGACTGGTCCTGCCGTGGATTTACACTCCGTCTTTGTTGCTCCCTGTAAATATTTCCCTCGTCTCACTTTAAATCTGCCAAGCGACTGTCCCATTCGGGTACACCCCCTGCTCCCCTATGCTCTCCCTGCATTCCTGCCTATTCACTCCTCACCAGGGCATCTGTTTTAAAACCCCGCCTCTTTTTTATATCTCGACTTCTTGTTGTTGTTCCCCCACATTCCTCTTGGGGGGGCTTTGATTGTGGGACGTAGTTTAATGTCCACAGTTACAGAAGACAATGGGATACTTGAACTTTGACCCCACAGAGGAAAAGGCCAGGCTTAATCTTATGTCTCGATCCTCCAAAGCCATTGTGCTAAGACCTGGTGGTACTGGCTCCGCCCACTGCCCCCACGGCCCACCCACATTAAGATGGCTGCCCTCCTAACTCTTGTCTGCTGACCCCGAGTTCACCCCAAGTCAACAACAAGGACCCTTTCTTATCACTTTACGCACACACAGTAACGCAAGGTACATTTAGGGTCCCATTAGCTGCGGAGGGGAGTGGTACAGCAATTTAGGTTAATGTAACTGTTGCAAAATACATTCATTTATTCAGGGGATTTAGAACGATGAGAACATTTTACCGTTGAGACAGTGATTAGCAATTTAAAATGAAATATTATATATTTTGAATGAGAAAAGGTTTATATATATTACTCTTGTGAACTTGCCATGTTATAATGCTGTTACCTGCTCAAAACTATACCTGGAGTTGTGTTTTGTTTCATTCACACATTTTACTAACCCTTCATCATTAGTCTGTCTGCATCTCCAAAACATAAAATGCTCTGTTACACCTTGTGATGTCATGAAGTGGTAGTTTTCTAGTTAACAGATACCTTTTACCTTTAGTTCAATAGAGATTGGCAATTCCAGGCCTGAAATAATCCAAATGATTCTAGTGAAGGTGTATGGGGTTTAAAAACACAGTGGAGCACTTCCTGTATTACCACATGACATCACAAGGTGGAACAAGGTGGAGTATTTTCAGTTTCAGAGAAGAACTCAGCTTAAATATGCAAGAACTGTGTTTTAAACATGCGTAAATGAAAGAAAAGACTACTCGGGGTATGTTTGTGATGAGGAAACAACATTATAACTTCAGATCAGAAAACAGCATAATATGGGCCCTTTAAATATACAATATATGACTTTCTGGGGGGTGGCACATCACCTGATTCCATGGTTATATAAAGATAAAACCAGTGTTTGGAACATTATGCATCAATGTAGATATGTTTTATGCTGTACTGTGGAAGGTTACAGCCAAAGTAGCAACATTTCCACGGAAACAAGCAAATAAGCCGATAAGAGTCAGGCTTGTGGAGAAGCAAGCCTGCTCACAGTCAGGACACATTTTTCATGATTATTTTAATCTATTAGCTATCTTGACACACAGTTACATACTGGGCCTTTAATGCTATACTGTAGAACATTTAAAGAAATAAATTATAGATCAAAACAGATGTTAAGTCAGCCTAAAAGAGAGGCAACTATGGTTCTAGGTCCCAAAACCTCCATGAATTATTGAACTGTAGATTTTAGCTAGATTTGGGGTTCAAAAAGTTAAAAAGTCTCTACATGAAATGATCAAAATCACTAGAATCGTTTGTGAAGTTGCTCAAATGAACAGTGGGCTCTGAAGTAGGGCTGAAATTCCTGGTTGAATTAAGACGAGTCTTTTCAATCGATAAGTCTACTAAAAAAGGGGGTGTGGCAAAAGCTGTCAAAACTACTATGCCTATCTACGTATTTTGAACCCAACTGTACTCACAATATTACAAATACACTGGAGTTCATGCAAAAACAACAGAACAGAACAGCAGAAAAAAGTACTGGAAAACAATGTATTTACTTAAAGACTAAATTCAATTTGTTCAATCAATTGTTCAAAGATTTGAATTTGTTCAAATCTTTTTACATAATAGTACCAAAAATATCATATCTTCTGCTAACTCTCTCTCTCTTTCCATTCTGCTAAATCACTCTCTCTCTCTCTCCTTTCTACTAACTCACTCTTTCCTTTCTACTAACTCTCTCTCTCTTTCCCTTCTGCTATCATCCTCTCTCCATTCTACTAACTGTCTCTCTTTTCTGCTAACTCTCCTTCTCTCTTTCCCTTCTGCTAACTCACTCTCTCGTTCCCTTCTACTAACTCACTCTGTCTGATTTCTCCTAACTCACTCTCTTGTTCTCTTCTGCTAAATCATTCTCTCTCCTTTCTACTAACTCACTCACTCTCTCTCCTTTTTACTAACTCTCTCTCTTTCCCTTCTGCTATCATTTTCTCTCCTTTCTACTAACTCTCTCTTCTTTCTGCTAACTCTCTCTCTTTTGCTTCTGCTAACTCACTCACTCTCTCTCTTTCTCCTTTCTACTAACTCTCTCTCTCTCTTTCCCTTCTGTTAACTCACTCTCTTATTCTCTTCTGCTAAATCACTCTCTCTCCTTTCTTCTAACTCACTCTCTCTCTTTTCTACTAACTCTCTCTCCCTTTCCCTTCTGCTAACTCATTCTTTCCCCTTTCTACTATCTCCCTCTCGTTCCCTTCTGCTAACTCTCTCTCTCCACTTTCTACAATCTCTCTCTCTCTTTCCCTTCTGCTAACTCTCTCTCTCCACTTTCTACAAACTCTCTCTCTCTCTCTCTTTCCCTGCAAACTCTCTCCCTCTCCTTTCTACTAACTCTCTCTCTCTTTCTTTCCCTTCTGCTATCACCCTCTCCTAACTCTCTCTCTCTTCCTTTCTATTAACTTTCTCTCTCTCTCTTTCCCTTCTACTAACTCTCTATTTCTTCTTTCTGATAACTCTCTCTCTTCTTTCTACAAACTCTCTCTCTTTCCCTTCTGCTAACTCTCTCTCCCTCTCTCCTTTCTACTAACTCTCTCTCTTCTCTCTTTCCCTTCTGCTATCACCCTCTCCTTTCTACAAACTCTTTCTCTCCTTTCTCTCCTTTCTACTAACTCTCTCTCTCTCTTCTTTCCCTTCTGCTAACTCTCTCTCTCCTTTCTAATAACTCTCTCTCTCCTTGCTAATAACTCTCTCTCTTTTGCCTTCTGCTAACTCTCTCTCTCTCTCTCTCTTTCTCCTTTCTACTAACTCTCTCTCTTTCCTTTCTACTAACTCTCTCTCTCTCTGTCCCTTCTGATAACTCTCTCTCTTCTTTCTAATAACTCTCTCTCTCTTTTCCTTCTGCTAACTCTCTCTCTCTCCTTTCTACTAACTCTCTCTCTCTTTCCTTTCTACTAACTCTCTCTCTCTCTTGTCCCATTCAAATCCATATAATCTACATACTGATCGCCTAATACAAATTTTGGACGAAGACTCCATCGAGCGATTACTCCACTAAACGGCTGAAGGCCCAAAGCCCTGCAGGCTGATATATTGTGAATGGGGTTGGTAACAGGATGCCTTCACTGTCAAAGGTGAGTCAGGCCAGTTAGAAAAGTGCAACTAACCCCTTATGTAACACTGCACTTTTGTTCAAGCTAAATGTTCAACTTCATTGGTATCAGCTGTTTCCAGTTTTAGACAGTTACAGGCAAAACCTCACCACGTCAGACTTAAGAGGCGCGTGCTGCTCACTGTAACGCTCGTGTAAAGACTGCCTTTGATATTGAAATGTTCATATTGTGAAGATTTTGTATATCTTTATTACATTTATATTACATCACATTTATAGAGATAATTTTCATCTTTGTGCAGTTAACAATGATCATAAAAACTTCCATGCATTGTCCTAAATAGCTTTTGTGAATTGTATGCGGCAATGAATGTGAGCGATTACTTCAGATTTTAACTTAAAGCTGTTATCTCTTTGCCTGGAATGTTCCACAGTATGGCATTAAACGTGCCATAATCCTGAATTAAACTATGCACGAGATTTAGCCAGTCCATATAAGTACAAAAATGAGGATGAAGAAGAGATAAAAAGAAAAAAAACATTTTATTTGTTACTCTACATTTAAGAATATTTTGATTTGGTTAAGAAAAAATACTGTAAAAATGGTCGCACAGTCAGTATAATATATTATCTTAAATTTCAGAAACATACAATGCATAAAAGGCCTATTAACTAAATCATATCCACTCAACATTATTTCCTTATTTCTATGTACAACCCAAAGTTTCACAGCCCAAACCTCCCCCAGATGTGAGGTCCATGCAGACTTCTGGAGGACAATAAAATGCAATAACTTATCGAATGTCATAAATTATAATCTTCAAATATGTACACACGTAGTATTCAGTGCTTCTTATGGAGGAGGATGAGAGGTAAGTCCCTGAGTTTTATGTTCACCCTATGTTAAACCTTATATTTTATAAATGTAGACCGCATTTCTGCAGGCAAATATACACTGCCGGTCAGAAGTCTGGACACACCTTCTCATTCATTGCTGTTTTTCTTTACGTTTACTACTTTATACATTTTAGATACATACTGAAGACATCACGTATATGGTGCAAGATCTATGGAGTTATGTAGCAAAGAGAAAAAGTGAAATAACAATGGAAATAATCATACTAAAAAACATACATGAAAAAGTGTGTCCAAACTTTTGACTGGTAGTGTACACATTAAGTACTCCTGACCAAGTGCATCTGGTCCACTGTACTTGACCGGTGGTATGAAGGATGGGTCAAATACAGAGGATACATTTCTCTACGGGGATATTTTAAAGAAGTCATGTTATACAAAATCAACTTTTTATGTTAAATATGTCTTATCTTATATAAAACTAAATACATGTTAATAAAGCATAATATGTCCCCTTTAAAGTCTACGTAAATCTTAACTTGTCAATTTAAATGTTTAAATGTTTTAGTGTAACAATGTGCCTTCAATTTGGACTTCTAATTGAGATAAGAACATATTTTGAATGTGTGTCTTAGCTAAGAAATTCTCACCTTATATTTTACCTTCTTGAAACTATATACAGTGGACCAAATACAGTCTTAAACGCGATGCGATCCCTATCCATGATGAAATACTGTTTAGAGGCAATTGTACAAGTTTACACCACAATCTGTTTTGTTTTACTAGTTATAATCACACTTAGGAGCATATCCGTCATATATTGTGTCAATGCCAGATTCTTCCCACATCTAATGGCATGTTTCATATCATATTCATATCATTTGCTGTTGCTAACTGGCTATAGTGATGATCATGTGTGTTTCTACATATTAGCCCTGGACTCACCTTGGTCATACAGGTGTACTTTGGCTGACAGAACCCCTTTAAGATCTATATGGTGCACATGTTATTGGTTTGCCTGGAAGGTTCCACAGTATGACATTAAATTATATTTTGCACCTATTCTATTACAGGTGTTTTATTGTTTAAAAATACCAGATTTCACCTGCTCACCTCTCCACAGATGACGGCACAGGGATAGATAAGTTTAATAACATATTGTGAAACAAGCGATATCATCTCCATGGAGACAAGTAGGCGATGGATCCTCCACCAGAAAAGTTACATTGTGCACCTTTAGGTTTGGATATGCATAGAGCTACCTTTGATTTTGGACTGTTTGATTAACTGGCTGTATTAATAAAATGGTCTTAATAAATCATGTTGTCTCACTGCATTGAAGGCATTCACCCAAAAGGTTTCTTGTACCTGTGCATTTTGTTGAATAATGTCTCACAACGTTACACTTTTTGGACATTTTTCTATCTGCACCCACACGACTCCACCACCATGTCCTCATATTGTTTGTAGACCACGTTGTTCCCAGAGTCTATGTACAGGATACTTATAGGACTCAGTCTGTAGGGGGCGCAGCAGCTTGGGGGCATGTTATTTGGGTTCATTGAATTCATGAGCGTCTGTATAATTGCGTGATTGGTTGGTTCTAGGTGTGACCTCAATGGAAAATCGCACACTCCTTCGCAATGATAAGCCTCATAATCCAAAGGCGCTATGATCCAGTCGTCCCAACCTAAATCGCGGAAATTTACGTGCAACGGTTTCTTGCTGCATCGCGATTTTGATTTCTTCCCGTGGCGTTTCCCGTGGCGAGTTTTGGAATTCGCAGTCCGCCTTTTCCGGCTTAATTTCGCGCTTCGTTCTTTAGCTTTCCGAATCATTCCCATCAACGCTTTTCCCCTCTTTTCTTTCGCTAAATAAAGTTTGTCGTTTTTTTGATCGCGTAAAAACAACCAAAATCGCTTTCTTTTGTTGAGGTTTTCCTTGACGATGCAATCCCAAAATATTCAAATCAACTTCTTTTTCAGAATTATCCAAAATGGCTGTTAACTCCAAGCAAAACACTTTTCCTGGACTTGAACTTTGCCAGTCCCGAAAAACCTCCCACACATCAAGGGCCTCCCATTTGGGTCTATGCCCTGAATCCTGGAGGTCTAAAGTTTTGGTGTAAAGTAATTGCTGGTCAAGACAGGAATATAATTGGATTTCTACAGGATCTGATTCTGAAATTCTTGAATTCCCATTGGTTTTGGTGAAAATCCGTAGTTCGGCTCCCAGCACCTCAGCCTTATCCGGAACAGTAGACACGTCAAAAATATAGCGTTGCCTTCTGAGTGGGGAGAGGGGTAGATCATCTGTGAAAAAGATTAAAAATAAAAAAGTTAAAATGAATTCTCGTGGGACAAAAATGAGCAGATCCAAAGATGAGACACTGTCCGGGAAACACTATTTTATTGTCTGGACTTCAGTGTGAAAAATAACTGTCGAAATCAATTTACACTAAAGTGGAACTAAAACTGGATGAATGTTTGCTCTGGGTGTCAGCGCTAAATCAAATTAACAAAGGGAAAATCCATGTAATCGATCATGTGTGGCGCGTTATTGCAATAATAAAAACACATTTATCCAAGAGGTAAAAACTTTAGGTCAGTTTGGGAGACTTAAATTTCAGCCTCTTGCAGATATAGGTCTATTATAGCTACATTGCAATAACAAACTGTTTCTATTGTTTCTGTAATCTATAGAAGCAAAAATGTAACAATGGTCCTAAGAAAGGAATTAAACGTTCTTATTTTAAATGCATTATTTTACTTTTAGACATATTCAACATTTAAGGTCATCACAAATCCTTCACAATATAAAATCATTTGAGTGAACAGAGACGCTTGGCAGGCTAAATTAGTCCCAGGACAGTATAAACATTCATAGCTGTCTGATTACCCCAGCAGTAAATAGTGTCTCCTAATAAAGTGTAAGAGAGACTAAATAGGCCAACTCTCTCAATAAATAAATGAATCAATAATAATTTGAACAAAAACAAACAAGCAAACAGGAATTTGAAGCATGAATTGTATGTATATATATATATTTTTTTACATAATATGTCTATATTTGTTTCAAAATTGTAGCATGATACACCATTAAGAGTCAACCACTTAAGTAACAAAACATGTTTTCTACAGGACAACAAAACTCCATTAGGCTAATATATCAGTGACTTAATTGAAAAAAGACAAACAAACAACAAAAACAAATAAAAAATAAATAAATAAAAACAGCACATGCCGAATATATTATGATTATGCATTATCTTATACTACCATGTTTTTTTTTCCATATAGGCCAAGACGCTTTATAATTTATATAGGAGTCTTAGCCTAAGCAATGAGAAAAATTAGGCCTACTACTTCTGAAATTGTTGAAAGCTGGAGGGTCATATTTTTCACATAAAGCAGAGATTTGGTGGCGTAAGGCCCTTGATTTAATTACTTGATAACGCCAAAAGCATCATTAAATTACATACAAAATCCATACATGCTGTGCGTAATTTGCCATGCGTAATTGTGCCATGCGTAATTGTGCCTCACCTTGTCCTATGTCCACAAAACTCGCGATGGTGTTTGCCGCTTTTGACGCGCGGAAAAAGCTGGCGTTGAGTCCCAGTTTCTCCGCGGTGGAAAAGGTCTTGTAGATGGACAGCATGTAGTCGTGAGGCTCCACCAAATCTGTTGCCTTGTTGGTCGAAGTCGGAGGCGCATAAAACTCCTTAAAATACTTCGATGCGTCCTGACCGTCAAAAATATTCGCAACTTTGCTCGATTTTGACGCAGGTGGGGGGAAAATTGACAAAGTTTGGACGCAAATACTGTCTCGTAAAATCACAAGAGCCCCGCAGAGAAGAGCCAGGTGGTGGAGACCCATCCTCCGAGCGGGTGAACCCTGCATCCCACCCGCAACAAGTGGCAGAAGTTCCGCACAGAACAGCACAGATAGGCGCAAGGTTAAAAAGCCCCCCGCACCGTACACGCCCACCGCATTGTACTCCTAACGCCGCTGTTTAATGGGCTTCACAAATTAAGGTTGTAAAACTAATTGTTCCCCTGTCAGCAGTTAGCGCCAAAGACAGATGTGCGCGCTGAAAAGATGCTCACTGTGGATTTGCGCAAACACAACAGCTGCACAAATGAACAGACATAAAACGTGACCTCTAACTGGTACCGTGAACGCTCACTGTCTAGTTTTAATGTAAACTAGAGGGAACTTTCCGCGTTAAGATGTCAGTCCATAGAGTGTAGCCTGCTCTGGAGTGTGGCGCTATCTGGTGGACAAAAGTAGACATTACATTTTTTAATCAGACATTCAGCACCACGGATAGGGGCAATCGTAACCTCGCGTACGATATTGGTTTTAGAGAGAATTTAAAGTATTTATTAAGATGAAAATACCGGATGAAATTATTTTGTTTATCCTAAACTTTACAACAGTTGGGAAATTCATTATCTTCTACAGTATGAGATAGGATCAGATCAGATAAGGGCTTCAATTGAGATGACACCATGTGGAGCATTGAAGATACACTATGTAACTTTTCTGGTGAAGAGTCTGACATCTGCTCGTCTCAATGTAGATGTTATTACTATACTTAGAATGGTGCATAGTGTGGCATTGATTTATATACCTCCATGGAGCCAAAAAAGTAGAATATCTGTCAGGTTGCAAGTGAGATCTGTGGATAGGTGATCAGGTTCACAGTAAAAATTTATTTTTTGAAGATAATTTTATTAAACAGTTCTTGTAAAATGCGAGACAAATAAGTGTAATGCCATATTGTAGAACATTCTACCACAGCACACAGCAATAACATCTCCATGAAGACAAGACCCCCACAAGAAAAGTTACATAGTACACCTTTCAACTTAACATTTATAAATGCACGGACTGGATTGAACTGTATTGCTGATTTTAGATTTAATGTCGGAAAAAAAAAAAAAAAAAAATGAAAAATATGTTTTCCACACAATGGAGGCTTACAGATTTTGAGAACTTTTTATTCCACTCATAAAGCCAAAACCATAAAGTGTACACCACAGAATAGACTTTGTTAAGTGTGGATTGTACAGACAATAAATCCTTCATTTATGTAGTCTACAATTATGAATTACGAATATATTGCACCTGTTCCAACTACAGGTAACCCCCGATGGCACTGTATTTGGTATATACTTCAAATCATTTGGTCAATAAGACTAAGGCACTACACTACACATATTTCATGAACTTTTATGAACTTTTGCTTCAACCTGATAAGCATTACATATACAGTCGCCAAAACATTTTTCAATAACAGATTTGTTGCACATTGCTGGTTAATTATTCACATACATTGTTTATATTGCACTTTTCAGGACGGACTAATCACAGCCATGTTTATATAAAATGGACGTTGGCATTTTGTAAGAAATACTTATACAATGTAGAGATCCTGTAATCCTGTAAGTCACCCTATAAGTTTATATATATGTATATAAAAAATAGTTACTTGAGAAAACTTCATAGAAATAGTGAGGTGAAGTACTACAACTACACATCATTTCCCATAATTCAGCAGTACATAGTATTCAACCCTTCTTTGAGATATATGTATAGAGGTATGCTTCCTTCATTGAAAGCTGTATTTGTATGTTTGTAGTTGTAGTTTCAGTATACAGTGATAGTTTCAGAGCAGTAGGCAACAGCATAGATGACACTGACAGCGCACAGAGCGGAGGGGCCAGGGGTCGTGCTGGAACCAAAAATGCTCCCGTCTGTGGTAGCTGAAGAGCACAAAGAGAACAAAGTCAAAATTGTAGTACTACACCATGAACTTAAATCTTAAAATTAAATCTTTACTAAGTTATCATCCTGTATCTTGGCTTTTAGAGTTATTTGTACCTTATTGGGCACAAAAGTAACAAACTGCCAAAGTGCCTGTCGGTGACCAGGGACCCTCACCATGATGCAGGATTCCTACTGTTGTTGCAATTATCTACCGACCACCAAAACCAAATAAGGATTTTATAACTGACAGTTTTTTTGACACATTTCCACACTTTCATTTCCATATTCACTAGGACAATGCCAATAAGTCACTCACCAAAGACTTCACATCCCAAGAACATATTTTGGACCTTATCTGCTGCTCAGGTAAGTCACCCACAGGAAACTATATCCCTTCTCTGACCATGTGCTACTTACACTTAATGTCAATCAAACATTCCACAAAATGAAGGACACTGACTGACTGACTGAAACTTTATCCTCTCAAATCAGAAGCCTGCCTCGTCACCGGGGAGAGCAGAGCCTCCAGTCGCTCTGCTCCTCGGCTCTAGGACAATCTCTTTCCTGAACTCCACAACACAGACTCACTCCCACATAAAACAAAATACTTGATAATTGAATGTCCTGGAAAGGCTTTAAACTGGAAACGAAAAGCCTGTGACTACTTGTGTATTGATTGCATGGGTTATTTAAGTGCGATAGAAACAAATATATAGACTCATGAGTTCTTATTAGTTCCCCACCAGTGTTGTTGCCACTTGTGGTGGGGGGCTCGGTCGTGGGCAGAGCTCTCACAGAGAAGGTCTCAGACTTAGCCCCCCAGTCCTTCAGAGTAAAGACCATGGTCAAGTTCTCTCCTGCAACAAAAACACAACAATGATTAAACTAATATATCTAACAATTAAAACTTTACTAAACACATGATTTTACATATTGCATTAACTTTGCAAATATAAGAATTACATGTATTAATCTACAATAAAATGAAAGGTCCAAAAATGTCTGCTTTCTAAACATACAACAATATAACAACATACAACAGTTTAAAGGTGCACAATGTAACTGTTGTTTTCTTAAATTTCCAATAAAGATACTTTATTAATTGAAAACAAAGTGAGACAGATTTAATGCAATACGTTCAAACATTTCAGCAGAAACATTTCCATGGAGACAGGGAAGTGGCAGACCCTCCACCTGAAAAGTTAGATTGTACACCTTTAAAATTAGCAGGAATGATCCATATCCTACCCCGGTAAACCTTTAAAACAATTATTTTGATCTTCTGTCAGTCTCATTCTTAAAAATATAACAAAACTGACTAGACCTAAACTAGACCGGGACTAAAACAGTGCTAAACTAGTCTAAACTATGAGACAGTCCATAAACAGCATATCAGTTGTACCGCTTTCGGAAAGGCCGAGGTCGGTGAAATTGGCCCAGCAGGTCTTGAACAGAATGGTGGCGTTTCCTTGGAGACCACTCACTGCGTTTCCATCAGAGTCCTTTAAACTGGCAGTGACTGTGAGCGTCGTCACTCCCACAGACACACAGTCACCCTGGCAACAAGTGTACAGTGTCACAAACAATAGACCTACAATATTATATCTATTCAAGAAAAATACATGCTTAAGCCCCAAGGTTCACATTTTTTAGATATGCAGGCTTGCACCAGTTTTAGACCCGATTTGATCTTAAGATGCTCAGATCGACACAGAGAGCCACAGTGCAGGATAAGCAACAGGATTTTTAAAGAAGTATTTCTGCAAAGTGCACTCATTATTTTTAGACACATTACAGAAAAGTGGATGGAGAAAGGGGGTAGATTAAAACAGAAACATTATCACTGAGCCCTTTAGCCTTAAATTCTGGACAATACAAGATAAATTAAACATGCATGAATAAGTCCAAATATAACTTTGAGTAAACCAATAATACAAAATAAAGAAACAGACTGTAGACAGTAGAGACATTGATAAAAACAGCAGTGCAGTAGTTATTTGTGTATGTGTTGGGTTGCTTACATTCTGGTCCACGGCCTTCAGACTGGGCTGTTGGGACAGAGGGCCCACATACACCCCTGCGATGGGCTCCTTGATCAACAGCAGCTTAGACACACTGGACACGTAACTCACTGTGGTCTCCTCCCGTGTCTCCTCTTCTGTCGCCACCTATAGAAAAATCAGTGAAACGTGTTGATTTAGTATGACCAAGGTGAGAAATGAGAAGTGAAAGATTTAACTATCGCATCCATTCAGCTGGAAGTGACCACTATTTGAGGGCGGGAATACTATACTACTATCTTGCCTTTATTGAGTTACAGGTGGCTTTAAAGGTAGAAAAAAATACTTGAAAAACATGATGCCTGTCTCCATGGAGATAGATAGGTTTAGATAATACACTTTTTTAAAAATTAATTTACAGCAAGGACATTGCATATTGACCAACAGCATACAACTGTATAATATGCCAGAGTTAGACAAGAGGCTAGTTTCCATCTGTAGTCCTAACTAAGATTCCTAACTAAAAAAATTAAACATTTCATAGATCAAAATTTAGATACATTTGCGCAGCAGCAAAGAAGGCTCTCAGACAGACACACAAATGTTAAAAGTCCAGATAGAGCAGCACTAAATGTGTATGTGTGTGATATGAGAGGATTTTCCTGATGGAGCTGGGACAGTATGTCATTCCTTAGAAACTCTGATGAAGAATGTTGACTGGCTAAAGGCTGTCTTTCTGAGAGCAATAGCACAATAAATTGCCTAACTAAAAAGGTTGATAAGATCTGACAATGAGGAAAATGTTGTGGTTTCTTGTCTAAGTATCTGTTTATACAAAGACAGTGGTTTGAGTGCAGTGGGATTGGCCCAGGGACCAGCTAGTAAGATAGTTGGTCTTGTGAGACAGGATCATAGCGTGCATATACACAAGGCAAAGCAACAACATCTCCTTGGAGACAAGCAGGTGGCAAACCTTCCACCAGAAAAGTTTAAAAGTGCAACTTTAAGGAATGGGTAAAATATAATAAAATATAATCAAAGCAGAGGTTATAACTGCAGATTAAAAGTCAAGACATAGACAAAAGGTTTTTGAAGAAGAAAATACACTGATCAATCCTGTAATACTAAAAAAAAAAGTATTGTTTTAAATCCTCAAGATATGACAAGGCTTTCTATTATTTGTTAATCTATGAGAAAAAGTTCAGAGTTCAGGAGAATTATAATTAATATGTCAGCAAAGGATCTGAAAATAATCTAAATAGAGTCGTTACCTCATTCCAGTCTGGGTCCGAGGCGGGGGGTGGAGGGGGGACCATGCCCATAGACGACACATTAAACCCAATGGACTGACTCAAGTTTCCAGAGACAGCAGCCTGGCCCAGGTCATCAGCGATGTTCTTCAGCAACTCAAAGTCCTCTTCATCTGAGAACACACAAAGAAAACAAGTGTTAGACTTTCTGTTACGTCCTTGATTCATAGAAAAAAATATTTTCATTCTCACTGTCAAGTTTTATGGTTACAGTTTTACACAAAATAACTGCAGATTCACACTGTTGAGGAAGGAGGTAGGCAATTAAATCTGATCTATTTCGGTCGTGTGTAGAGAATACTTTGTTCCAGACCACACAAAGGCAGCCAATTAGAGCGCTGCTTTACTTCCTGTTTGATGAGAAGTTAAAAGTGTTTACCTGAACTTTAAACAGCAAATTCCACCACAGAAAAATGACCTGTCCTCCAGTTCAGTTTGAAGTGGCAATTTTTACATTTTTATTAATTATTCTTCTTATATATTTTCCTCTCTTACCAGATGTAGTGTTGGTGGTCTGCTGCACTGGGGGCTTTTTGATCTCCACCTCCACAGTGAGTCCAGATGACCTCTTCCTCCTCCGGGCCCCTCCGTCGGCTCGGACTATCTTCGTGACACGGATCATGTTTGCAGGCACTTTCAGGAATACGGCCAGGTTATTGACCAGGTCGTCTCCAAAAAACTCTGCCTCCGTCATAGCAGGGAGGCTGAAAGAGAGTATCAGCAGAGGGGATGTTCTGATCTCCACTGGTTGGGAGCCTCGCAGAATCACTTTGAGCATTTTGTAGTCTTGGTCGAAGAAGTTGGATCCAACCGAAGCATTCATTTGAGGGCGGTATTGATCTAAAACACAATAAGAGATGCCAAGATGAATTTGTTTTTACATTTATCATGAAATGTATATATAAAAGTCATATGTGAAATAAAAAAAATAAAACAGCAGCATTCACTATTATCTCTTATCTTATATGTATATTACTTTTAAACTCATAATAATGAAACTGACCAAAACCAGAACTTGCATATTGTAGCAATTTTTTATTAGCAGTCTATAAAATGTTATTTTTTTAAGAACCTAAGAGATGTTTATGGTTGTCCAAAGAAGGAGCAGGGGTGAACCAGGGACAAGTGAACATGAAGAGTGGAGAGAATGCACTCTACACTCATATCATATCTCATATCATATCATTGAGTTTATTAGTTTAGATACATTTAGTTATTTTGTTGTTTGTTTGTTTTTTCTCTATACCTTGCGTCGTGGGCTTTTTCAGGGTGTAGTCTGTATTGTCCTCATTCCAATCTGCGTTAGTTGGAGCAATGAGTTTGTTATTCACATAAACGTCCAGACGCTGGGGCTTAGAGTAGAACACGGATATCAAAACACTCTGTAAAAAAGCAGACAATAAATAATAAATGATATCCAGGTATACTGTATAAGCAGATCTTAAGGTCAAAGTAACTTTGCTGCGTGCTGTCTGCATCTAATTATAAAGAATATTAATGTCTAACTGGTCCATAAAATGCTTTATAATTAGATGCAGAGTTGGTCTCTGTGAATAGTGAATCATTAGTTTGATCAGAATGCATAAGGTAAGTGAGGAATAACTTTGGACCACTGTGTGTTTTTAAGACAGTAAAAGGTACAGCGCCTTTAATATGACTGGATAAAATGCTGTCATGTAGCACTGACATCAGAAGAGGCAGCGTTGAGCATCATGAGGCGGAGTTTCTGTGGAGTGACGCTGCTGAAGAAGATGTCAAAGGCGTGGTCTGTGGCAACGATGGCGTGAAACAGGGACAGTCTCTTCTGACAAGTGTAACCAGCGCACCAGCCGTGGTCCTGTGGGCCTGTGCAGGGACACAGCAACTTCAAATTAGTCAAAAATAACAAATGGATGTTTAATTTAGCTGGAATTGTAATGCTGTAAAGGCCAAAGATAGGTCAAAGAAATAGTAAAGTTTGCAGCATGTATTCAGAATAGAGCGATTATTTGAACTTTAATCGAGATCAAGATTCGGTCATTTCTAATTGACAATGATCAGCTTGTGGCATTATAACTGAAACGTTTACAGCCAATTCTCTGTCTGCATGTGGTTTGGAGCAGAATTCTGCAGTAATATGATTTTTTTTTTTTTTTTTTGTATGAGCTAGATTGAAATGATTAAAAGTAATATTGTAATATATTTGTTTTTAATTAAAAAAGTAAATTATGTTCAATCAATAAGATACAAAAATAGTGATGTATTTTTTTGTCCTATTTCCCAGCCCTAATTAAGAATGTTTTAAATACAGGAAATCAAACCACCTACACATTAGAAGTAAAGTCAATTAAATCTGATTACGTTCACTGATGAAGATATTTTCTCATAACAAAAGTAAATCCACAATATTATATAATACCTTACAGTTTTTCATATTTAGTTATCACTTTAGTACCTTGGTGAGCTAAAACACTGGATTTTTGGTACAACATATAACACACACTGATTTTTATACAAATATAATTTTAGTCTAACCATTGATGAGGTCGATGTATCCATCCCCGAGCAGAGCGACTGGGGACAGGCGTCTGGTCTCTGTGTCTGCGTCGAGACTCTCAATGGCCAAGAGTCTGTAGTTCAGACCAGTGCAGTTATAACTCTGCCATGACTCCATGTACGTGCACTGCTTCCTGATCACACCTGGTAAGAGAGAGTAACAAACAGGGTCAACTTTACTTTGTGTACTGTACATTAGTAATCATTCAGAATTCTTAATAATTGACATGACATTGACAAAACTGAAAAACAGTAGCTGAGTTGGTTCAGTGCCCATCCTCTGATTCAAAGGTTAGCGGTTTGAATCCCACTGCCGGCAGAAATTTCTTTGGTAGAGTGGTAAGATAGACTGACCCCCAGTGTCTGGTGTATGAATGTGTGTTTGAGCGGGCGAGTCCTTGATGTAAAGATGAGTGTCTTTAAAGTAAAAATGCACTATATTAAAGTGACCATTTGACATTTAACAACATTGATATCTAAATACTATAAATGTCAATAATGCAATTATCTGTTTAATTATGTATTGTAATCATCTCATGAGCGCCTGATAATGTATATATTACCCCAGCGCAGTGCTTCCTGTTTTATATTAAAATGTTGTGCCTTTTCAATCCACTTTACAACCACAGAACAATTCTAGTAACTTTTTAATTAAAAAAAAGAATATAACACCTTTGTTGGGTGCGATCTGCTCCACAGGAATCCGGCTGCCATTGGGATGAGTGAGCATGACTTTGGGGATTCTGTGGTCGCCCAGGCCCCTCCGGGGATCTCCGTCCCATTCGTACTCAGACTGAGGCACCACGGCCCCCACCAGACCCAAGAACGAGCCGTCCAGGTCCCTCAGAAGAGTCTTCTTTTTAGCATCGCACTCCATGTCCACACAGTCTGATGGGTTCACTTTACTGACAACAGAAACATGAGGTAAGCTTTAGTTTATAGGCACCATTTCCCATCTCCAGATTGGCTGGAAGAATAACCTACTGAGCAGGTTTTAAGTCAATGTGGGTGAATGTGATATATACTGATCATATATTCCTTTGTATGTATTAGTTATATTAGAAATATTATATTTTTAAAAATTGATTTATTGTATTGAAGAATTGTTGTTTAATTAAATAATCCCCCATTTATCAAGCAGCTTTAAAGAAGAGAGACGTCTCATTTGTCAGTGCATGTCATATCATTTTAATTTTGCTTTGAGAAAAGATAAAGCATTCAGAAACATGAAGATGTTGAATGTAAAGTGGAGCAGCAATGGTTCTAATGCAAACTGTCGCCGTGTCCTTAATTTCACTTCACCCACATTGCCTAATATGTTTGTGGTGCGTGATTGGTAGTCAGTCAAAGGGGCTAATGTTGTGGATTGACAGCCTCACTTGTATCAGCCTACCGCAGGGCATCTGGCCACAATAGTAGCTTACCACCACTGTGTGTGAGTGTGTGTGTGAATAATGCACCGTAAAGTTTCTTTAAGTGTCCAAAAAAGCACATTACCACTAACTTACTATTATAAAACATAAGCTGACTTAGCAGTAGTTACCCAACGCTGGCTCTGTGGATGAAGACCTTGTTGTCCTCTGAGCTGTCTATGGTCCTGATGCGGGACACTTGGACCGGGTGCTGCAGGTCCTCATTCATGGTGTTTGTGATAAACATAGAATTCTCCTCTCCAGAACAAACTGCCTTAAACCCGACAAAAGTGATGTCTGAAGGAACAGACCGGTGGTTAAAAAAGGTAAAAACAACAGCTAAACGTGTACTATAATCTCTACTGACCAGTGACAGTCATTAACCCTTTAATGGCATTGTAATTCATGTTGAGCGGGTGGGGCTTAGCTGGAGCTGTGTTGTGTCCAGAGTTAAAACTGGGCCAGCACAAACCGGATCTCCCGCCTTAAGAAAAGATAAAGTAAAAAAATAGAGTCAAATTAAGTCTAAAAACTATATAACTGTTTTGAGATTACACCAGAAGAAAATCATCACCATCCATCTATATGTTTGCACTGTTTGTTTACTTGGGCTGGGTGTGTTAATGTTCTATTTAACCAAAAGCTGTTTACATTGAAATTACCAAAAAGAACTATGAACAGTAGAAAGTGGTATTCAAACACCATATACACAGTTTAGTAGCAAAGCTGATTTAGAGTTTAGTTCCACTTATAGATTAGAGGTTTGTCTTAATGAGAGAAACTAGCTTGTACCTGAGGGTGTTCTGCCAAGACGGCTGCTCTCAGAGTTGATTATATTATAGTCTCCACTGGGCACTGTCTCAGAACAGTTCAAATTAGGGCTGCTCCCAACAATCAGGGAAGACTGTGGGGGGAAAGTTCACACATTTTCAGCCCTTATAGTCGGACAGTATGTTTTTATTTTATAGAAAGGATTAACATGAAAAGCCTTATCACCTCAATTGTAACTTTTTTATCCTCAAAACTGTGAGCCTTAGAGGGCGGTCCATAGATAAGAGGCATCAGGCCCAAACCATTGTCCACCAAAGTTACATTTGCGATAGACATGCTCTGAGTCACCTGAAAAGGAAAAACTGCATTTCATTTCTAGCTAACACTATCACAACTGCACAGCTAACAGCCTTAATAAAGTATAGACAAAGACTTGATTCATATGAACATATATATATACAATAATAATTATATATATATATATATATATATATATATATATATATATATATATATATATATATATATATATATATATATATATATATATATATATATATATATATATATATATATATATATATATATATATATATATATATATATATATATATATGTATGTATGTATGTATATATATATATATATATATATATTCTGCCAATATTCCATTTTATTATTTTTTAAAAAAAAAAAAGACCATTTGAATGTAGACAAAAGTACAATGTTGTGTAATAACTATAATAGGATAATACCTGGAAGTAGATGGCATAGTCGTAGCTTTTCCAAATAAAAAAGTCCCTGATGAGAGAACAGCCTGGTAGACCATCTTTGTTCAAATAAACTCCGTACAGACCACCATGGGCCTCATTTTGGCTCCACATCTCACTGTCATTGGGGGTTCCTACAAAATAATTAAAAACAAGGAAAATTTCATTCTGTATTTAGCCTAATATTTCCTAAACATAGCAAGTATCTTGGAAAAATTATGATGTTACCTGGACATGGTTCACCCTTGATGCGATATGCAACTCTCTCAAAACCAGCAACGATGTTATTCTGCAGGACTACAGCTGTTCCCCTATTGACCTAAAAAACAAACAAGCAAATAAATAATTCTTACAATGAGCTTATCTCCTTCCCAATGTCTTTAAATGACAACCCTCAGTCACACAAATTCACACACTAGTATATGAGACACTCAAAGCGAGGTGAGTTAAGTAACTTATTGTAAGACAAAACAACAGTATGCACCTGTGGGAGGATCTATTCCCGGTAGAACCAGGGTCACACAAATTGACAACAAGTCAAAAATTTTACATTATTATCGTAAACAGCCAAAAAAGGGTTTCTGGCTATTTCCAATTTTTATTAATAAAAAATGCTCCCATTTGTGTAGCAAAGAAGAGAAGGCACTATAGTGGCTCACAATTGGCAGTGGGTGTAATAAAAAGAGGGAAATTGAGGGGTATAGGCACAAGTGAGTACCGATCATTACTACTTGTGGCTATATTCATTATACATTATTATTTATTATTATTAATTATTCATATTATTCATTATTATTCATTATCATTATTTTTGCTTAACTGCCCTACCAAATATGCTAATGCCAGGTGCAGGATTCTAAACAGCAACCTCTAAGCCACAGTCGCCCATGTTGCTTGTTTCTATTACTGTAACAGACCTCTATGGCAGCGTTCCACTCAAAGTTGAAGTCTTCCTCTCTGTCCTGGTACGATCCAGGCCAAAGACTCATCATCACCAGGTTTCTCCTCACTGTGATGTTGTGCCCCCAAATCCTGATACCTAAAATTTAAAAAATCATCAGTATATAAACGTGTAATCACATTTTTTTTCAAGCACGGTTCACAGTAGTTTTATTTGCAGCTACACAAGTTGCATATTGATTACACTTTTTCCCCTCTTCATCCCTGCATACCCTTTTTTATCCTGAACCTCCCTTTAATGCGTCTATAACAAACAAATCAAAGTACACAAAATAGTCTAATAATTGACAAAAGAAAAAAAAACAACAAATTATGTAAATGTAAACTAGGGCTGTGGGCACTAAGTCATTTAAGATTATAAGGATTTAATGGGACAACAGCAGAACAGGGAAGTTAGTGGGTGAGTTATCTTAAGACTTGGTACTGTTTGGTATTTAAAAGACAGCTTAAAATCAAGTTTAAATCCAATAATTTCTTTAGTGAACTACAGCCCTAAAGTAAACATGACTTAACTCTGTTTTCTACAGTTCCTAATAGTGTGTACCTTCTCCTACAGTGCGGTGGATCACATTATCGTCAATGAAAAGTCCCTCAGTGTTATATACACCAATGGCCGGAGAGAAACCGTCGTGGAAAGAGCAGCCCTGAAGGTATGTGTCCTCTACCTGGAAACATAATTATTTAAAATGGGCAAATAAATGTTTTATTTAGTAGATCTGCAAGATTTTGGAAGTGTGATTTTTCACAGTATCGCAATTAGATTTGCAATATATGTTTAAAAAGTAGTGCACATTGTACTCCAGAAGCATTAACATTTGAGAGAAGAATGAAATATGCAGCGATGAACTAATACAAGAGTCCAAAGCATTTCAGAACATGTTTGTAGATGTTTAAACTACAGGTACAACGTGATTTTTCAATAGAAATACACAACATTTTGTCCTATGCATAGGACATTCTATTTTCTAATTGCAGCCTTTGCAATTTCACCAACATAAATTGTGATTTTGTTTTGATTATGACATACTGTGCAGACCTATTATTTAGTAAAAACAATTATATTTCAAAAATAAAATGCAATATAATACCAGTTAAACTAGTAAACCTATAACAAATGATCTAATTGACTAAGATTTTTAAAAATAATTTTAACCATATACATTTAAAACATGTGAAATGAACTCAAGTTGAGTACTGTAGCTTTTTTTCAGACTGTGCATAACTATATTTTAAACATAGATTACATGAAGTTAAGTCAACTTAATCCGTACCTCTTCCAAATTGAGGAAAGCCACAGAGTATCGAGGGTCATAGTGGTCGGTCCATCCCTCCTGACCAGTGCGATCAAACTCCACATTTCTGATCTGAGCTTTGCCTTTTGGAAAGAAACACCTTTTCATTTTAGTCACACACATTTTAGCCACGATAATATAACAGAAAAAATATCGAATAAAGTCGACTTAACGGTGGGCTATGTCATTTTTCTGGTGGAGGGGCTGCACCGGCTTGTCTCCATGGAGATTTTGCAACTTACTGCCTATTTATGCCGATTTTATTAATTACAAGAGTTAGAATTAGAATGTTACACAGTCAAGCAGAAGAAGCCATCAGGCCAAGTTGCAAGTTATATATGGAGAGACAACCCCCTCACAGTAGGAATGTATGTTTTTAAGATATTTGTGAGCAAGAAAAATATGTTTTAAATGTAAATGTTAAAAGTTGAATTGCTGGGTTTCAGATAATAACACAACATTTTAATAGACCATAGACCACAATAATTAAAACAGATGGAGGGTAGCTAGAATGAACACTATTCAAATGCAGTTTTTGTTATACAGTGAGTTTAGATTTTGTCAATAATAGAAATTTAACAGGCTCAACATTTGTGCATTTACATTTTACATATTACAGTGTTAAGTATTACAGCAAAGTACAGTGTAATCAAAACAGAAAATTGGCTCTTGCTCCCCCATCTGGGAGTATATCATCACATTATAGCATCTGAAAATCACCAATATCAAACAATGGAACAAAGCCATACAATCTCCATGGCAGCAAAAAAGTTACATAGTGCACCTTTAAACTGCGGGACTGTTAAAATGTGTACCTTTGTAGTCTATTCCTCCAAAGGAGAAGCTGCCCACCAGTACCCTGGCCCCAAACGACTCTTTGGTCATGTCTGCATACTCTTCACCAATGATTTTAATATTTCTGGACAGAAGAGCCACATCAGCAGCCAGGGTGTAACTGTAACCTGTACCAGGGACTGAGTGGGTTTCACCTGCAGGGAAAAGAATTACAATTTAAAACTCAATATATGTAATTGGCTGTATTTACATGCACACCAAAAATCTGCTTTTCATCTGATTTCTGGAGTTATCAGATTATTGAAATTGTTCACGCCTGTGCAGGCCTTGATGAGGAAATTATGCAAAAAGCGTGCGGCAAAGACAAAAATGAAAGATAAAATGTTAAAGAGTTATTTTAAAATTGATTGCACTTTGTCTTTCAAATACAACAGTTACTCTTAACAATCCATTGATTAACTGACACATGTCACCAGCTGTTTTTGATGATCAGATTTCTCTCAAACATGTAAAAAACAGATCTAATTATTAGGTTTTCTGATCAGTTATTTGATTTGTTTAGTTTGGCACTGACCGATGTGAGTGTGAGTGAGCGGCTTATCCAGAGTCAGAACCAGCCCGTCGTCAGACACTGCAGAGATGACACGTTTCTCGGTCTCCCAGGTGTCGTAGCTACTGGTGGAGATGGCTACTTCATCACCAACCTGCACACAAATAAGCAATTATCACCTTTAATCCAACATATTATCTTGCATGCACGTACTAAATAAGTCTTATTAAAGGTTAAATGAGCATTCTGTAGACCAGGGTTGGAAAACAAATTTCATGGTCTGAATTTTGCAACTTGATTAAGTAACTAAGTATATAACTTCTTGAATAATAATAAAGTTATTATTATTAAAGTTGTGAGACAATGTTCAAATCTAGGGTCAAAACGATTAAGTTAAGTTAAATCTAGACTTTTTGTTAGACGGGAGTGTTTGTTTATCTGCTTTACTTGTTTTGGCTACTTCCTGTAGCACAGATGGCCCTGACAGTGTTTCATTGTCCCTGCTCCAATCACAGGGGCATCTGTCCTGAAAGCATTAAACCACCATTGGATCAGAGAGGCCATCAAGATCCGGAAACGAGGGAGCACTAATCGTGACGAGGGATCGTACATCTTATCACACACATGGGATGCAGTTGTGAAGCAGGCGTCAGACAGTAGTGGGCGGAAGCTTTCTCTACTGTCTGGCAAAATCAACTAAAGCAGCTTGCAAGACAAATCACTACACCACCACATGACGCTTCCGAGGATGTACCCAAAACATGTAAAGCAGGTAAACAAACCTGCCTTACAAAAAGAATAGTTAATTCTATGTGGAAAACTGAACAAACCTTTCCCAAAGATTGACTGACCTGTTGCTTTCTCATATAACACCACTAGAAGCTGCCTATGTTACTGCTGTTAGCTTTGACCTGACAGAAGAAGACCAGAGAGCACAGATGAGCCTGAACAAAGGCCATGTGAGGTGAGAGGGAACAGGTTTCACATGTGCCATTTACTGGTAAAAAAAAAAAAAATCAAATAAACATACAGATGGTAGCTTTAATGATAATTTTATAATTTTTGTTTTTATCTATTTGAATTGTGATTTCAATGTTTTCTTGTTCTGTAAAGCTCTTTGAATGACTTTGTCTTCTTACTGTGCTCTAC
Source organism: Periophthalmus modestus (assembly GCA_019594935.1). Taxonomy (NCBI): domain Eukaryota; kingdom Metazoa; phylum Chordata; class Actinopteri; order Gobiiformes; family Gobiidae; genus Periophthalmus; species Periophthalmus modestus. The sequence continues at coordinate 19,017,730 of JAIEZT010001318.1, forward strand.
AAATAAATTTGCCTTGCTCTTGCAGGACATTGTATAGCCCCCCTTCTTCTTCGAAGATCTTGAACATTTTGTCTCCAATTCTCATACATAGACATTAAAGGCAAACTACCTTGCCCAATTACAAATCAAAATCGCTAAGCTTATACAAGTACAGAATATTTTTGACAATAACTTCATAAATTAAAAATAATAAGAAAATGAGCAGACCTGCCAGTCCACAGACTTAGCCAGAGTGAGACTGTTGGTTCCAGCTGCAGAGGAGGCTGACAGTTTGGTGTGGTAAACATTCGGTGGTTTTCCATAGAGCTCCAGGATCCCAAACACACCTGGAAAGTAAAAAAATGTTCTTTTCAATTTTGCTGCTCCCACGTGTCTATGATATTGCATACATGGGATTTTGTCATCACACCTCAGTTAGCCTAATGTTAAACCAATGGAGATTGGTGAATACAGCCTTCATTCAAAGTATTCTGACACTATAGTGCGTTAAATGGACATCTGGGATGTATTACTACAAACACAAGTTTTTAACATGATTGGCATTTGATCAAGAGCTCTATATTACACTTTAATCTCATGTTAAACTACTTTTGGACAAAAACAAATCACTCCAACATTCAAAAAATGAAACATACCACAACTCCAAGCATGTTTTTGATGGGCACAAACATAAGTTTAGCCAAATATCTAACAGAGAGGGATATGTGTTTACCGAGGGCTTTGGATCCAAGGTTGGGTCCGTTGGGCAGAGGCCAGTCTTGAGTGTGATGGTTTCCTCTCAGTATGATGTGCAGCTCTCCTTCAAACGGAGATTCAGGCGAACCAGCGACCAACCGACCTCCCTGAAAATCCAATGAAAAGGACACAATAAAATATGCAATTCATTCAGGTACTAGGTAACAGTTCCTTCGCCTGCATTGTTCCACAGTATGGCATTAAAGATATCTATCTACATGAAGGCACGCACCAGCCTAAGTTACAGGTCCGAATGGATGATGAATAGCCAGTGAGCACTCCTGGCAAAGCAATACATTTCCATACACATGCAAGTGGCAGACCCCACGCCAGATAAAGTTACATAGTGCATCTTTAAAACAATAAAGAAAAAATGTAGCAAATAAAAATTTGAATTTTTTTTATTCCGAAAGTTTGATTTAATAAAACTGCTGATGTATTATAGCTATGGTATCCTAATTCACAGTTGAACTTTTTGTTTGCAAATAAAATTTTTAAGCGATTAAAAAAAGTAAATGTGATTTTGTCAGGGTGAATGAAATATTTTTTGTTTATTTTTTTTGGTCTTTGTCTTAAAAATGTTCCTTAATCTTATTTATTATAATCCTGACTAGACAGACCTCTATCAGGATGTGAATGGCATTGATGACCACAGGGTTGGCAGTGGACCGCCTCCGCCTGCTGCTCGTTGTGTTCAAGTCATCAGGAATTTCCAGTACTCCGTTCACTGTGAGTTTGTTCAAAGCCGGCGTGCTGGCGTCCAAAACCACCCACTGACCTGAGGGTGGAGAACAATAAGGTTTGAATATGCAATCAAGATCCATGGCTGATTGATTTTTTTGATTTTTTTTTTATTTGACTGGGACAATGCATGCTAATGAACAAACATGGTTCAACAAACAAATGAATGAATGATAAATTTATGATATAAATGATAATGATAAAAAAGAATTAACAATTTAAAACAAAATATAATATTTTTTGAATGGAGAAAGTCCTCAAAATGTTGCATATAACAAGAAGCTGAAACCAATAAATAAAAAGCAGCATTAAGCAGTGAATGTTACCTGCTGGGATGACCACTTCACCGCCCTCTCCTGGCACAG
>JAIEZT010001318.1:19024570-19059570 GCA_019594935.1 Periophthalmus modestus
GTTAAATGTGTGGTGGATAGCACAGCCCCTCACATAAGACTTATAATCTATGTTCCCCATCAAATGCCAGTGGATGGGGTACCTGCCCAATCTGAAGGCCTGTCCTGCATTGGAGATCTAGGAAAAAAATAAGACAAGATATATTTTATTAATTGAAACTGTAGAACCAGTCATTTGTTTTGCATCGCACATCCATGTGGCAAATATGTCAATTCCATATATTAAAGGCTCACAATGTAACTTTATCGCCATGAAAACATGAGGTTGGCGTCATCAACTCAAATTATAGGTCAGGTCTGTGGAGAGGTGACCCCGCTCAGAGTAAAAATGCAAGTTTATCAAGGTATTTTGAGCAATAATAACACAAACACAAAATATCAGATCATTATAATACACTACAATAACTATACTAACTACTACTAACCCTAAACCACGATTAGTTTGTTACCTTTTTTTTTACTATTATTTCTCATTAGTGTACACCTTGGGCCATGACAAGTTTGGGTCTTTTGTTTCATCTCGGCCCTGTTTGATCTCAGGACCTCCAAAACCCAATTTTTGAGACCCACCTTGTGCAGAATTTGATGAGTCTGTTAAAAGTTGTGCTATAGTTACATCCTGTGTCACATAATCATGAAATTTGAAACAAAGAACACTGACATGATGAGAAATACAACAATGTAAACTCACAGGGGCTATGCATTTCTGTTTACAATCATGAGCTGATTTATACAAATATATATCAAATATCACTAAGTGAAATTTTAGTCTTGAATCAATTAAAATGTTCAAAATCTTCGGGGGTTTGAAAGGGGGGTGGGGTTAAAATAAGACCTTAGTCAGACTTTAGACTGTGGCTGATTATTATATTTTATTCCAAATTTTTTATACAATGTCAAGTCTTTTTTGACAATGTGCCTTAAATTTGTAAGATATGGTCAGATATGAATCTAAATCAACATGAGTGTCATCACAGTTCTATCTCTCATTATTTATCGAGACATAATCTTGTATTCCAACTAAATGTGCACACTTTTTTATTTTATTTTTTTTTATTTTATATGGTTCTGTCTCAGTTTTAACACTGTTGTGTTGGTTAATAATGCAGGGGTAGACAAATAATACAAAATAAAAAAATAAAAAAAACAAAAAAAAACTATTTTGAATAAGGACAACACAATTTTGGATATTTACCTCAACATATTCAAATCTGCCTATGGCCAGATTCTTATCTGGTTCAGGAGCATGCATCATTATGCAGCCCCCAAACTGATCACTGCCGGTCTCTTCACCAAAACGGCCTTGGAAACAAGTCTGTGTGGAAAATTCACCTAAAAAAACAGAATGTGTTAAATACTATTCGCAAGGGATCAGTATTACCTAAGGTCCACTGGAAAATTATAATAATGATGAGCGTCATCTATTTTAACAATGGTAACTTCTGCAAACTCAGAACTTCTCAGGTCATTCTAGTCCTGTGTAAACACAAATGTCAAATTTACTTGTTTTTTGTCTGCACTGAAGCCAATAGTGATTCAAAATGTCTCTACGACCCATTTTAGGTCCAGATATAAACTACATGAATACTATAAATTCGCTATGGACCATACTCTGATCCAGTTATTGTTCTTTATATAATTAATAAAAAAAATTAAAGAAACCACGGCAATGACACAGCCCAAAAATACAACCACGTATCGTAGCAACTGAGGACCAGCAGCTTGGAGCCTCTTTGGAAAAGCTTGGGTGCTTTTGATGCCAAGTTTGTAAATTTTGGATCAAGAACTGTGTCTGAAAGTATTAACAGAGAGGTGCCATGGCTGTTTCATAAGGAATGTGATTGACTGGATGTCATTGTTGATTATGGTGCTTTACAGTACAGGTACATCATTTCTAAAACACATTTTACATAGAGTGATGATGAATTAAAAGGTTTTAGTTTCGTTGTGTTAATCATTCCATTTTCGGAATATAGTCCATAGATATATAATATATATAATATAGAAGATTACTGACATTGCTTGTCCCATTCAAATACCCGCAAAAAAACAAAAACTTTTTGGGGTCATTTCAGTTTTACAGATGTTCCTAGGTAAAACTATTCCCATGCGAATAGAGCATCTCTCAACATGGTGTTTTGAATCCCAGTCAATTAAAATACTACAAAGGAAATAAGACAAGTTGGAGTTCACACATTTGCACTTCACCCTTGACCTTATGGGTAAAAAAAAAGTACAACTTAAAATAATAACTATACAAAATGCCCAAAAGAGGGGGGCTAGAACTGTGGGTGTAATATTGTGTGATTTTGTAAATGTGAATGGCTGTCTCTTTAAATTTCTCATGCTGCTACTTGACCAGGATAGTGTTGTAAAGGGGATTTTTAATGTCAGTGAGCTTTACCATGGATAAATAGGATAAGCCCCTTTTCTAAAAATGATACAAAATTATCTGGTTAAATGAAATAAATACAATTGACTAAAATGCAGATAAATAATAAACCGAACCTGTATTGAAACCATCAGGACACGCTTCGATCTTGTCTGCCCACTCCATTTGTGTGGAGCCTCGGACGTGAATGTTTCGGGTCAGCAGTCCCACCTCTGCGCGCCCCTCAAAGGTGGTCCCATCGTGGAGCGTGACCTGCACCCCGAGGTGGGTGTAGTCCAGAGGCTCTGTCAGAGTAAGGGTCCGACCGTCCTGGGACACGGAGGCAATAGTCCGCACCTCGTTCTCTTTCTGGCTGTGGCTGGAAAATTAAATTAAAGACATTAGTTTATTTGTATGTTTATTAGATATCCCCGTTCTTTCTGGAGTTACTACTGATGGGTTCATGCATTATTGCCCTGAGCAACAGCACTTTTTTACCCCCCAGTGTGACACACATGGATAGTGTTTTTTGTTTTTTTTTTGTAGTTCTATTTGGACAATAGCTTTCTATGTGATATAAAACAATAAACATACTGACATTTGTGGATGCATGTATTTCCCCATTCCCCTCCCGAGGCCTGAGTTTGATGTGGCTTTAGCTCTCAAATTACACTGGGGATATTTTACAAGATTCAGTTACTCTACAGGATTACGTCAGTTTGGTATAATCCTGATAATGTCCTTAAGGCAGTTTCACACCAAGTTTGAAAAAACAAACAAAAATGCATAACACTCAAGGTTCCTATGGAGTGATTGACTTTTTGACTTGAATGACCTAAATGTCGATTTTCAATCAGAAGAAAAATAATAAATAATACAAATTATATTTTTAGCAAAAACAATATAGCCATTATCACAGTAATTCTACATTATTCTGGTGAAGCTAGGTCAAAAACCTTAGGAGTTTGTTAAAGTAACAACAAACAAACAAAAAACGATCAGGAACAATGCCCCTTGCCAGTTAAAAAACAGCAGATGGCGCTGGACTGCATCTGCTGGTGCGCTGAAAAGTGAAACAGATTGTATGATTTTTAAATAGGACCAGTGTTTTGCAATGTTATATGCACGCTGTACCCTATTTAGTACTCATTGTTTTATGTTGCACCATATCACCAAAGCACATTAGTTTGGGAATTTTGTTTACCGACAATGGCAATTAAACTTTTTCAGATCCTTAGTTTTTATTCCTGAATATACTTTTTATAATATGTAATTCTTAAGTTTTACCGATGTCCAGTGGAGGCTATAACAATCTCGTCATCTTTTTTCCAGGTCACACCGTCCATTAGCTTCAGCGTACTGGAGCCGTTGGTGGCGGTCTCGGACAAACGAGTCCAGGGGACAGGAACAGGGATACCTGGACAAACAGGTTGTGAAGAATGCAGCACCCCCAGGAGGAGGAGGGGTTAAAGAGTTCTTGATTATGTTCCCCGTCTAAAAGACACAGCTCTGTTACACCTCAACACACACAGCATACTACTGGGTCACCTTGGATTCCTGCTCCTGATTATAGACATATTAACTTATTATCTGTGGAAATGTGGGGAATACTACTGAGAAATGTCTGTGTTTTAAAACATTTCTTATTATCCAATGTAATGAAATTGTATTCTGTCAACATGATGTGCTTAAATGTATATTTTTGGCTTAGTAAAGTTAGTCTAAGCCAAAGTCTAATTTATAAGTGTGGGGTTTCTAATATTAAATACAATAGTAAAACTAAATCTTAATAACACATTTTTCTTTATATGTTGACTAAAATACTGACTGAACCTGAAAGTGGAAATAACTGAATTCCTTTAGTCTTCTTATCAATATTTTTCTGTTAAAGTATTTTTGTTATAAGTTGCACTATGTAACTCTTCTGGAGGAGAGTATGTCACCTGCTTGTGTCTCCATGGAGACAGACAAGTTAAATACCATACAGTGGCTCAAGCAGGTGGTACCATCCTCCAGAAAAGTTCCATAGTGAATCTTTAATCAACAAAGCACGGAATAACATAGAAAAAAGATTAAAGGGATTTAAGGGACTTTATAAACAGTGTTATTTTGGTAATTTTTATCTTTAAATACTTTGTGAGTGTTTGTACCATGCATGTCAAGCGTCCCCTCCCGGACCCCCAGAGTCTTGGCTCCATACACTGGGATCTCGGGGGAGCCCAGGTTGCCATGGAGAGTGATGATGGCTTTGTGCTGAAACGGCTGATCCTCTGTGCCGATCTGAAGCGCCCCTCCATCTGTGATCAGGATGTTCTCAGCTTGAAGCTCAATATCTGCTTCATCAAACACCAGAGTGCCTCCTGGAGACAATACATGGGTTTAAGAACAGGGGAAATTAACAACATTGTCATAGCAGTTACCAATAAAAAAACCCCAAAATATTCCATCTTTTGAACATTGAATTGTCACCTACAAACAACAAATATGACGGTCCGTCCTGTAGACAATACAACATATTTCAACTATACCATAGGGAACTAGGGATGGCAATTGGACAATCTATAGTATTAGCCACAAATACACTGTAGATTCATTGATACTGGAACATTTAATACCAGATCACATGACAGCATAAGGCTAAGGACTAGCCGCACTAAAACTGAGAAGAGAAAGAGGGCTTTTAGCAGTTTTGCTTCACATAAATGGAATACACTTTAAGGAAATGCAAAACTGGATACATTGGTGACACAATCGCAATTTAATAATCTGGTAAGAAACTTTTATACACACACCTGCACCTGTTTTTTATCTTTTATATGGACTTATACTTGTTTGATTGCTGTTTTTTTTATTATTGTATTTTAAACAGGGCACCCATGAAAAAGAGAGCCCAGGTATTCTCATTAGGTTCCCCTGTATAAAATAAATAAAATAAAAATAAAAATAAATGTCACAGTAGCAAATTAAGAATATATTATATCTAAAAATGATTGACCTATTTCACATCATGTTTGCATCATCTAGAAAAAAAATACATTTAAAAAGTTGGCCACATTGTAGCCTATGATAGGTATAGTATGCACATTGTTTCCTTTATGGTGTCTATAATAATCTCCTAATAATTTTAACACTCAATTTTATGTTCAATTAAAATTTGTAAAATCTTAATTGGTATAAAATAGCTGTAAAATATAATTAAGATAAGTATATGGATGGATGTTGCTTTTGCCTTGAATAAGCAGCATCTTGAGCACAGGTGTACTGGTGTCCAGGAGAATTGTCTGGTTTTTGGTGATAACAGCGAATGTGCCCTTCTCTGGGGGAGGCAGACCCCCCCACGTGAACCGGGATGACCACACATCGATGTAGAAGAAGTCAGCGTTATCCTGGACAAAGAAAAGTTTGTAGTAATAATCAGGAATGTAAAATAATCAAAATTCCTTGGTATCACAGCAACATCTTCAAAATGGTGGAAAGATTCACAGAACTCAATGCATATTTTTCTATCATTGTCATTCTCAGAAGTTGATAGTGATTTCTTCATCTTCATCAACAAAGCAAAAGATCATGGGCTATACAGAAGCATTTGCTCATTTTCAGATCTAGCTTAATATTGTACAGTATACAGTAATAGTGTGAGATAATCAATAGTACATCCAAATATTGTTACACTGATTAATTTATTTCAAACATGCAAAATCATGTCACAAATAATGCAAGTTTACAGTACATGTCTGAAAGGAGTTGCAAGTTAATACCTTAATAAACTAAAAGAAAAATATATCCAAATTAGCACTTTTCACTATTTGCATAGTTCATCAGTGTCCTTCCTTTATATTTCTTCTTGAAGTCTAACATAACTCTTACCAGTGGTGCCATTCCCTGGCCTTTGATGCTGACATGGACCTTGGTTTTCTGGGACTGTGGCTGGGCATTGGTGACACAGAGGATGGAGGTGGAGTTACAGGACTGAACATCACAAACTACTCCAGCGATGGTCACATTCACCTCAGACTTATTTGAACTGCACATAAAAAATACAGAAAGAAAGTGAACTGAATACATGGCAACAGATGGATTCTGGGCTCTAGGTATCACTTACTATACACTTGATACTGATATAAGGAACTGTGTTATGTTTAAAGGTGAACTATGTGAGTTTTCTGTTTCATTATTGCATCTTTACCTATATAATATCCATCATACTTATTTGTCATTTTTATTGTTGCTTAAACCATTTAGGGAAATCTGATCTGTTAAAGCCCTACGAGGGACTGGTATTATGAATAAGCCTATAAACACCGTAATACCCGAATTAGATTACTATATGTTAATCTATGTTTGTTGTATCTGTCTTTATCAAACAAATCAAAATGAAAATAAAAACCTAAAACCAGAGCCACTGATGGTGAGGAGGACCCCTCCGGCTGTCCCTCCACGTTGGGGATAGATGCTTGAGATCAGGGGGGTCAGTGCAGACTTGTATGTATAACCATTGGAGATGTTGACAGTTTGGGTCGGGTTAGAGACAGACACGACGCAGCTGACCTCAGACCCGGTGGCTACAAGACAAAGCAGGAAGTTCATGCAGTGATTAATAAAAGAACATGGAATAGACAACTAAACAATCAAGGCAGGACAAAACAAAAAATAACCATACCAACCAACATCTTTTTTCATTGTATTAACACAATGCCCACAGTGAGAATAACTTCATATATGATCATGAAGCCTGTGTCTTTAAATACTTTGATGTAATTATCTTTCACAGCCAAAAACACAGCAAACTTTAAATATTTTCAGGATAATATTCAACAGTATTCGACCCTAAGAAGGTGGTTTATCTATATTTCTTGTAAAATAATAGCGGGTGGTGTCAGAGGCTGTCTAAATTTCATACCTACGTGACTCCCCACAATCATGTTTTTAAAATATATAAAACACAGTACTTCTGCACAGGCAATTCTACAGCTCAAAGCAAAACTGCATTCCTCAAAGACAGTGTTTCCCTTTAGTGACATAGGTGTACTAGCAGGTAGGGTACTCATTACTTTAAACAGCACTTAACTAGACATTTCTAACCTTCGTTACATAATATTTAATCTGACTTTAAAAAACAGGAAGATTTCTACCACTAAAGCTGAAAATGAGCATGGTTACAGGGTTATTTTAGCTATTGCAAAACCTGTTCAAAATATTAGGTTGTTAGAAAAAAAAAAAAAAAAAAACCCAACAACTTAAAACTAACTTAAACATTAGACATTAGACTTTTTATTATTAATACTAATATTCTACATGACTGAAGAACTTTTAGCAGTAATAGCTGATCAAATACAAATTCCTCTTCCAAACTGATCTATTTAGACAAACTTATCTCACTTTTTGTTAGTGTCATGATATTACAATAGAATGCAATAGAATTTTCCTATATAAAACAACCAATTATTTAAATATTACCATTATTACAGTACTAGTTCTGCTTTAGATAAAGATCAGTCTAGAACTATTCAAAAAAGGTCAAATTTAACTTATATTATGTATGTATGTATGTATGTATTATGTAGTTTGGATACTTCAAAATGAGTTCCTGTACTAATATACAATTTAACAGGACTATCTGTATCACTCTGCATCTTGCCCCTCTTGAGTTTCACATTTGAAAGCATAACCATTTACTCCTACTTTGTAAAAAAAAAAACATAAAAAAAAAACATCTGATTTAAATACCATACCATTATTATATGGAGAATAGCAGGATAGGTGAGAGGAAGTTGAAGATGCTCTGTCCAGTTTACACTCTTTACCACAGATATGGACTTTGGCAGTCGTGGGGTCAAATCCTGAACCATTTACAAAGAGCAGGGCACCACCACCAAAACTACCTGAAACCAAAATTATTACAAAAATATTAATGTGACAACTGAAAAGCTCAAAAACAAAATTGAAAAAGAGCCATTTTTGACAGAACACACTGGAGCCATAATTCGAGGTGTTCTATGTTTCTAGTGGAAGGTCTGCCACCTGCTCGTCTCCATGGAGATGCTATTGCTTTGTCTGGAATTTTCAAATCTATCTTTATTTCTTCAGTCACTGGTGTTTTCATTGCTCAACTTCCCTTGTAAAACATGCATTCTTACTTTGATCGGGCTTGCTTCTCCATGTGACCTTGGAACCTGACCCGGTTACTTCACCTACTTGTCTCCATAGAGATAGATAAGTTTAATCTCATATTTTGAAACATTCTAAGGAGACAAGTTACACAGTGCACTTTTAACTGTAAGAAACAATGTTTAAACTGGTTTCACCGCAATTTGGTAACTGAATGTTTGTTATTATAATTCTACTATTTATAATTCTACTATTACCCTGAGCTCAGACTGCATGCGGTCCAGAGCTGGCAGCAAGGGTGCTGCTGCACACTGAACTTCTGTTCTGTTGGGACTATTTTTGCCGGAGTCGACTGCAAGCCTTTTCTGTTAATAAATTAATAGTTATGGCATGAACACGTGGTCCTCATCTGAGTGTCACACCGCTGCTAAAACAGTCCGACACAGAAGTTGCAGCTGGACCGGGAGCAGTCTGAGTGAGGCGTATCTTTGTGTATTTGATTTATTCTTCTAAAATCTGTGTTACTGACCATGAAACGGTTACAGGTAACATGATATTAATTTTAGGGTATGAATTACATTACAATTTAAAAATACTGTAAAACAACATTTGGAGAAAATGTGATAATTCTTTACTGACCTTCATTAGGCTGGACACCAGTCAGAGTCAGTTCGTAGTTGAAGGCAACCTCAGACTGGGCATAACCTTTGACCTTGTGCTGAAGCATGATGGGATACGGTCCTCCGGGGTTGTTCCCAACAGAGCACTGAACCTGAGTCTCGGACACAGAGGAGACAGAGCAAGGAACGCCGTTTAGACTGACTGAGATGTTCTGCAGATCAGAGCCCAATCCTGAGCCAGTCAATGTGATGAGGGTCCCACTGGGGCCTGAGTAACAAAATATTAAAAGAAACGCGTAAGAATCACATGCTTTGTCATTTTTATATTGTATTGCAATGACAACAATACCTTCACATCATAATAGGTTTGGGTTAAATATGATGAAAATGATGAAAATTCAGCCCAAAATGGTATTACAGTTTTTGGTTGAATATTTTAGCATAGCAATGTTAAGTACTATCAGCTACAAATTTAAGATTAGAGCACAATCACCTGCTACTTTTTCATTCTAGAGATTAGATTTCTTTATTATTGGATGGATTTATATTTACTATTTATGGATTTCACAATGAGCCGCAAATTTAATGACATGAACAAATATTTTTTGAGATTTAGACATTATATTGAGAGGTACCTTTAGAGCTGTTCATGCTTTATTAAGCCTTATTAATATTCAAATTCATGAACAAATAGTTTATTAAGAATGATTCAGGCTTAGTGATTACTTAATGAAGACCTTCTTAATAAAGAATTAGTTGATGATTTCATTAAGTCTTTGTTTATGCTTTGTTAAGACTACTAAAAGTGTAGTTGTTATAAAGTGTTACCTTTGCAGCCTGTGTATTTTGCTATTCAAAACATGTACATAAGTGTAGTGTTTATTTACCAGTGGTTGGGCTGACAGAGCTGATGACTGGAGTGTGCTTTGAGGAATAGTTGAATGTCATCGCTGGATATGTCTCAGAAAACACCACGATTTCAACCTCCGCCGCCACCTCGCTGTTCGGAGGTGACAGACAGCGCAGCTCACTGGGAATTACACTTTGAATTATGCATGGCTTCCCCCCTATAGTCACATTGGTATTCCCTGGGGCAAATCCATTTCCTGTGAAAACCAGTGGAGTACCTCCTTCCACACTCCCCACCAATGGAGACAGCGTTGCCGTAGCTTCACTTGTTAATGAGAACTGGCGATGTGCTAGACCTTTGCTTCTTATAAAAACCTTCACTCTATGTTGTGCGGCTGGTAATGCATTCACTGCTATTGTAATGTTGTCATCTACCACTGCGAGAATCTCTGCTTCTTGAGTACCAACGGTGACATAGACATCTTCAGTTTTGTTACCAAACCCAACGCCTAAAATCTCAACATTGCTCGGGCCACTTATGCTATTAGGCGAAAGCTTATTGACAAAAGGTGTGATGGTGGTGGAGTATTCAAAAGAGCAGTTTGAATGACATGTACTTCGAATTTGTCCGACTTGGTAAACAACTTCTCCAACGTTGACTTGCGATCCAGAAGTATCACAGGTAATATGGGTGTAATTCACTGTTATAATATTACAACTTCTACTTGCTGCGGTCATAGATCCATCTGAAAAACCTGATCCGTGGACTACAAGGCGAGTGAAACCATTGGTGCTTCCGACATGAGGCCAGACCGTATCGATGACAGGGAGGAGAACGAAACGGCGTTGCATCTCATCCATCACCGTGACGATAGCGCTGCCTAGGTTGTTGATGTGGAGTGCGAGTGGGTGGGCGATACCAACGGGGAGTTCACTGTCTGCTCCGAGTTGGCAGTAGATATCTGTGTTTGAGCTGTTGATCACATGACAAGGCTCGTCTCCGATTGTAACCTATAAGACACACACGCAGGCAATTGTATGGAATTATACATTTGAACTAAATCTCTTTACATCTTCCGTTTCATGGCCAAATGTTACAGTATAAAACAAGCTTTTTATGTTTAGGTTTACATTTTGTGTTACATCAAGTGTTTTGTTGCTACATCACTTTGAAACTCATGGATAAATTGCAGATTAGAAAACTGGATGACCTGAATACAGAATATTTATCTTGTAACAGTTTTAACTCTTTTTTTTTCATTTTTCAAAGCATTATATATTTTTATCTGTTCTATTCTATGTAAAGCACTTTGTGATTTTTTTATCTGTGAAAAGCGCTATATAAATAAAGTTTACTTACTTACTTACTTACTTACTTACTTACTTATCTTTAAGCCAAATTATTTAGACAACAATAGTGTTATGGAGCTCCTGCAGTTGTCGTCATGCAATTTAAAACAAATCATTGTGTACGATTTAATTTAATAACAAAAAACTCCAAAAGCAGATTCATTACTGCTAATTCACCACTGCCAATATGGCATCCCTATCAAATTTTGTTATGTGGGTGCAGGAGCTCTATTGTCTTGCATTATTGTTATATGGAACATTTTGAGGATTTTTTTTTCCATTCAAAAGAAACTGTATCTTGTTTTAAACTGTTAATCACTATGGTAACGGTCCAAATTTTTCATCATTCTTAAACCCATGGATGGTATTTTTTGATATTTGGTCACATTACATTTCAAATGTATATTATGATATATTATAACATTGACAATGCAACACTACTGACAAGCAATACCAATCTTGTTAAACACAATTACAAAAAAAGGGATAATGGGTACTGGAAACGAGTGTTTATTAATATTAGCTGTAGAGTCATTCTTTACCTTGATAGCACAGGTTACATTACCGAAGCTCTTCCCCTTGACGTGGATGACCTGATGGTAGGTGCCTTGGTTTGGGGAGATGGACTCCACTGTGGGGGTGGAGCAGGTGGAGGCAGTGAAGGAGACCCCAGAAGACGACTGGTTTGACGTAGGGCACAGAGGGGAGGCTACACAGTCGTGGGACGACCTGCGAGAGCGAGTGGTATCTAGAAGAGAGGAAAATGCAAACAAATTTTTTACCAAAATCATACAAAAACAACAACAAAAAAATCCTAAATCATTGTGACTTAATGTTTCATTTTGTGTTGTCATGTTTTATTATTTTTTTTTTTGGGGGGGGGGGGGGGTTATGATAATGATACAAAAGCATATGAATTTACTCACCAATATTTTTTAATTTTCAATCTTTCTTTATAATGTATCGTATTATAATAATAATATAGTTCACTGAAGTTTGGGCTGCGTTCACACTTGTCCAGATTGGTTCCTATAGGGCCCGGTTTAGCCCAAAAGGGACTTGGTTTGATCTAGTTTTAGTCCTGATATGGTCCCATTTAGTCCTAATTTTGATGCGACCTGTGTTTAAGTGTGAATGTATCCACAGCATATGTGAGTTAGAAATACAAAAGACATGACTATTAAAACATGTGACTACGTGACTATATGAGTTCTTAAATTACCAGATGGCACATGTTTAGCTTCTACTCCAGACACTTTGAAGACCACTTTGCTGTTCTTCTCTGGACGAGGGAGGACTTTCACGACTCCCTGCAGAAACCTGGTGTTTGAGGGGTCCACCAAACCACTACTGTAGTAATAGACACCAGGCAGAGAAAAAATATAGGAGAAGTGGCCTGCGGAGGAAAGAGGAGACTTAAATAACAGAAAATGAGCACATGAGACAATATAGTGTGAGTTATTGTGTGTCATGCAGAGAATGAGTGACCCTGGTGATGCCACGCAATCAAATAAGTGTCTTTCTTTTGTCTCTTTTTTCTCAACTAATATCTTGAGAGACAAAAGGTGTCAAAAGCATAATTTGTAAAAAAATCTATTCAGCTTTGGTTTGATTTCAAATGTTATCACACTGTAGTCACATTTACATGACTAGTAAAATGTGATAACTGGAGAAATTAGATAAAACTCACACATTCTATGCATCAGAATTAAATCAGTTTACTCCTATCAAATAAAAAAGCACGATCTGGAAATGCTCTTCCACCCAACCACCCTGCCTCCACAACTGCCCAAAACCCCATAATTATACAACTCACAGATAGTCACATGCACAGTCTCACACACATTCACACATATGTCCCATAAAATTGCGAGGAAAATTAAGCAATGAATGGGTTTATTCACACATAAGCCTTCCTCACATAAAATGCAAGGAAATCAGTACTGCCTTTGTTCAGACTTCAGAAAATGTCAGTGAATTCCTGGGTCAGGCTGCATGTGTGGCTTATGTTCCTTAATTAGCATGGTCCTTGGTAAACATATAACTGTTCAAACTCTTATTTTACCATTTGCAGTAGCCGTGCCGCTGCTGAATGGCCCTCCTTCGTCCTTGATCCCGCTCGGTGTGAAGACACTGAAGACTCTGTATTTGACCCGGCTGAAAGTGGGAGTGGTCCAACGCCAAACCACTTTATCCCCCGCATGGATGGTCACAGAGGCAGGTTCCCAAGAGTAGCCCAGTCCGAACTCTGTTAAAGAAGACATATTGTTTTAGGTAAAGTAAACATGCAGGATTAGAATATGGTGATAGAATATGTAATATTGTCAACAACTATTGTGGTATAGTTCTAATCAATAACACTGTGAGGACAAATAATAGAACCCATTAACTATGTAAATATGGTCTTGAGAAACACTCTTTTTTTTAAATTGCCGAACTTTAACAAATTGTGATGTTCTAATTCTGTGACCTAAAACGGTGACCTTTCCTGGATTAAAATATGTATTAATTAGTCAAAAGTCAAAACTTACTCTAGAAACAAACTAGTAATAAATTATTTATTATTTATTACTTGAATGAAATAAATAAATATACCACAATAACAAAATTTTCCTTTAAATTAGTTGAATGGATAGTAGTTATATTTCTTTATCACATCAACAAACAAATTGCTAAATATTTCAAAATCTATGAGTAATTAAGATTTTGGCTTTGATAGAAACAAAAGAAGTAGACAACAGTAAATAAACCTATTATTAAATTTGATTTAATTTGCTGACAGGACAATTAACTAAACAATCAGATGTAATATAAGTGTAATAATGTGTAAAATACTAATACATAGCTTAAACACCTTGACAACCACCTGCTTTGAATATAGCACATTTTAGTGAACTCTGTATCAGCTTTAACAGCTTTTCTTTTGTGCCTGAGTTATCACGTGTCAGATTGTAGCTAGGGGTGACAGTTCGGATGCTCGCAGCAGTGGTTTGTAAGTTAATCTATTATGTCTTTTGTGTTCAATAATAGTGTGGAGATTCAATTTGACATTTGAATAAAAGGGAGAAATGTAAAACCTACCCTGGTGGACCCCTTGGTTGGTCACGGTGACAGTATTTTGGCTTGATTGTAAAACACACTCCAGTTTGGTCTTCGCAGCGCTCATCACCTCACACTCAACTCCACCTGTCACAGGACGCATAGGTGAAGTTACGCATGAAACACGAGTTATGTCACTACAGGGTAAAAACTGTATCCGAAATATATAATATACGTCCAAATAGCGGGAACAAAGAAGTGAAGCTGAAGTGACGTTATGGGGTTTTTATAGAACAAACAACAGTGTAAACTTGACTTGACTTGAAAATTGTATATTTTTACATAGCACAACAAATCTATTTCAGTGCAATAAAAATTAGCATGTTATGATGTATAGTAACAAAAAGAAACATAAATTTTAAATTGTAAAAATGAAGTTGTCTCTCTTAATAATTTACCTCTTTAAACACAATATTCTCAAGCAATTCCTGATTATTTTTCTGATTTCTGACTAGAATTCTGTCTTAAGTATAACTCTGCCAGAATTAAATCAAGTGAAACCTCAAACTTATCAAGGACTTTGCACATCAAGACTAAGCCAGATCTTAATTTTGGAAATATAATTATCTTTATCTTGTCTTAATATATGTATTTTAAATAGTAAAAACTTAGTTCTCTCTTTTTTGAACTCTTTAAATACTATATCAAGCAATTTGTAACTATAATTCCTGGAAGTTAGATGCACTTAAGCTCCCCAGAATAACTGGCACAATGTAATAAGTTGGATATAGTAATCATTTGATATCTAAAATAATACTCACAAAGTCACTTCAACACCACTTCTCAGCTCAGATTCAAATGACTCACCAATGGAAACTTCGATGTTGGAGGTGTTTTGGCCAAACCCAGAGCCCGTAATGGTGAGTTCAGTTCCTCCCATCAAAGAGCCCACCAGCGGAGAAACGCTGTGGACCTCCAGGATGTACTCAATGCTGGCATTCACACCACTGCTTTAAGATCAAAAACGTTATGTTTAAATGATTACATAAATATTGGGTAAGACTGTCAAACGGCGTTACAATTTTTTAAACCATGTTTTGATTAAATTAATGCTATTTTCAGTCCCTAACCTGGTATTGATTATCATCGGGTAAGATATTGGTATTGAACCTGAAAAAGCTGGATCCATGACAGTTGCATCCACTATTGATGTCGCCATTTTAAAGCATTAACACAAAACACAAAATAAGTGGCATGTTTTCTATCTTAAATAATATGTTATGTTCAAGTACAGAATTAAAAGCCACACTGACAAGACAATTTAAACATGTAAAAATAATATTTGGGTATTTCTGTTATTCAAAAACTTCATCTGGACACCTATAAATTTCACATTTTTTCAGAATTTTGGACACTGGCCCAATAGGAGCTTCAGTGTTAAATGGAAAGATTTACTTAAACCATATAATTTGAAAAAAAGGATTTAATTCACAGTGTCACAGTGATCCAACCATTCGTGAGCTGACTACAACCTTTCACACGAAACGGTAAACACAGATATGCCTCTGATAATAGCTGTACCTTATCTGTGCGTTCCCATTGTTCTGAACCTGTATGTCAACTTGGTGCAGGCCTGGTGGGAGCACAGGGAGCAGACAGCTGATATTTGTCTGTGTCCACTTCAACACAGCACAAGGCTTTTCACCCACAGTCACTGCACTGCTGTTGCCCTGCACTCCCAGGTTTGATCCTTCAATGATAAGAGCTCCGGGTCCTGCGGAAAACAAATACTAATTATATTGACCCTTTAAAAGTTTGTAAAAACATTCCAAATCCTAGAGTGGAGGCGGCTAGAGGCAAAAGTGAAATGAAACATAATAGAGATACGTGAGTGATATCAGAGCCTGGTTTAAAGACATTTACAATTGTATTTTACATTATTTATTTAGATTATGACTATGACACTAAACATTTTTGACAAAGACAAGAACAAAACCTGATTTTTAGGTGTTACTGGACAAATACCTGTTGAGCCCACTACAGTTTTTTGTTTTTTTTTACTTCATCTACAGATATATTACCCATTCCATCATAAATTATACTTTTTGTGAAGCTCAAATGCAATTTTGAGGCTTAGAAAACTGCATTTTCCATCCTTCTTAACAACAAAGCAGACTAACATGTATACCCCGTTATAAAATCTTTAAAAAACATGAGCATGTACGTCTGTTAATCAGTTAATCATTGAAAATATTATGTCAAATTAATTTTTCCTCCACTTGCCTGTATTACAAAATTTAAAAGGTCTTAATCCTGTCCTCCGAGTTTAAAACTGGAGGGCAGCTCAGATTTCTATGGTATGCTTTTGCCTTTTAACTGCCAGAATGCAGATATTTAGTCCTGGTTTATGGTTAATATCTCTGTGATTACTGGGCCTATCCTCATGAAACAAAAACTGGCACAAAACTCAATGTCTGCTCTGCAAGCACACATGAACCAAAGTGAAATTATTTGTATACCATCACAATAAAAAGTGTTGTCACTAGTCAACCCCAAAGATCTAATTCTTGCTCAAAACCACCTGAATCTGAAAGCACAGCCTAATCCAGCGTGTTAAACTGAAAAATCTGTCAATCAACTGTCAAAATAATGAGCACTTGGATCTGTTTAAGAGTCTAATTATAGCATAGCATGTGCCATTGATTGTCTAAGAGGTTTTGTTGTCTGACAGCTCCTCTATTGTTGTAAGCATGTTAAAAGCCATAGTTCTCTCTGTAGCACGATTCCCATAGAAAACCTGCATGTCAACATACTGTACCTTCGTTGCATAGGTCAAAAACACAGCTAATTAGGTACTTATCTGTCTACTGATCCTCTTTGACACTCTTAATTATGTTGTCATGTCAAGCAGTGGTTGAAAATAGAAACCAAGGTAACACTGAAAGCTTAGGAACAGTGGTATATAAATATATACACGGAATATTTAAAGGGCCCATATTCTATTTTCTGGAGTTATAATGTTGTTTCTTCATCAAATACCTGGAGTTGTGTTTTGTTTCATTCACGCATTTTTAACACACATATGCTGCATATTTAAGCTAAGTTCTTCTCTCAAACAGAAAACACTTTGTCCAACCTTGTGATGTCAGGTAGTAATAGAAGTTCTTCATTATGTTTTTAAACTCCATATACTCCAGACAGTTTGGGTAATTTCAGCCCTGGAATTGCCAATCCCTACTGAACTAAAAGTAAAAGTTAGCTATTAACATCAAAACTATCGCTTCATGACATCACAAAGTGGAACAGAGCATTCTGATCTTTGGAGATGTAGACAGACTTATAAAGGGTTACTCAAACATGTGCGAGTGAATCGAAACACAACTAAAGTATGTTTTTGAGTAGGTAACAACATTTTAACATGGCTTAAAGCTCACAACCTGTCAATAACCTATGTACACTATGTAGATCTAATGACACAGTGGAGTCAAAAACCACCCTGAGCAACGAGAATTACATGCACAACAAAAAACAACCTGAAAACATGTAATTACTGAACCTTTTGCAACTTTACTTTACCAAATATAATGTTAATTATTAGTAAACTAGGGCTCATATTTACCGCAGATGGAAAAAGTCATAGTCTGTACATGAAACTGACTAAAATAGTTGACCGTCCAGAACACTAGGGCTGTAGTAGACTAAAGAAATACTCGGTCGACTGCCAATTCTTTAGTTGACTATAAAGTGGATGTGGCAAAAGCTTTCAAAATTATTATGTATCTCCCTGTATCTGACCCAAACTGCACTCACATTTAGACTCCATCGATTTAACGTCTAAAGGCCCACACACCAATTGAATTAACTTACATGGTAGATAGACACATGCTCCCTGAACATTAAAAGCAATATTTATAAGAACACAATTGTAGTTTGTTAATGCTGCTGAAATCTTGTGCAGTGGTTTACATTTTAATCAAATCGAGATCCAATTATTTTCAGTTGTCAGTGATCTATTATATCTACCAAATTGAATGTTCTTAATAAGAAAAACATAAAATAGGTTTTTGTTATATCATCTACTGACGATTGATGTGTTTCATGTCCTTGATGTCTGCTTTAAAATGTTTTAGAAAACTTTGAATAAGAAATAATAAATTAACTGAATGTTTCCTTAACTCACCGCTGACAGTGGTATTTTTTGGGCTGATGGATAAGATCTGTGGAGTTAGACTGCTATCGTACAAAAATGAGCCAGACGCTGTCGCATTGATGCTTCCCACATTCACAGTCACGGCTGCAGAACCGGAAGCTCCCTGCAATGATAAAAATTTGTACTATCCATATATTTAACTACCAACAGCTCAAATCTTACAATACTGCAATAAACACCACACATTTAAAACCATAACATGTGACCTTTTGCCATAGACTCAAATCAAAGCATGTATTTCATTGCAGATGTTTTAATTGGACTGAAAAACATATAAAAACATGTGTCCCTACTGTGAGGGGACTTGCATCTTCACAAACCTGACTGGTACAGGGCATCCTGCTTGTTTCCATGGAAATGTTGTTCCTTTGGCTACAATATTCTACAGTGTGGCATAAAGCTCATCTGTTTCTATGAAAAAGGTCCCAAAGTATGGTTTTAACTTTTTACTTCCATGGAATCATGCAATTGGCTTTCCACCTCAAGAAAGTCACGTAATACCATATGAACCACTAGTGCAAAAAAAAAAAAGTACACAATAAATACTGAGCCTACAAAATGCTGCCCCATCTATGACTTAATATAGTGATTATTGTGACAGGTGTAATAGTGGAAATTATAATATTTTTAATAGACTGCATTATGTTGACTTACTGGAGGTGTTTTGCATTTCAGTTCAGTTTCAGAGGCATCTTCAACCATACAAGGATTGCCCCCAATAGTAACAGTAGCGTTCAAGTCAAATCCAGAGCCTTTGATTGTCAACAGTGTTCCTCCTGAAAGAAAACATGGGGTCACTTAAGCACACTGTAGTTCAGTGACGGGAACAAGTTTGAGTGAATTATCGATTAGTAAAATATGTAACACTGTATTAAAAGTAGGATGGATTAATAAAACAAAACAAAAAACATTAAACCAGAACTAAATCAAATCAGGTCGAACACAAATGCTGGTTTAAAAGGTCTTAAGTATAATTGTTGAACCAGGACTAAACAAAGTACAAACTAGAACTGAACAGGGACTAAACCAGGTGTAATGACAAGAACAGACTAAAACAGATTTAGATGTAAATTATTTTCTATATTTATATTTTCAAATATATGTTCCAATAATTTTCCAGCCTGACTTCCAGACACACAAATAAAGATATGCATAACAAGATCACTGAGCATGCAAGATAATATTTATGATTTATAGTAACTAAATAGACTTGAGTTTAGCCAATGGTTATGATTTGAAACAGTCTGGGCTCTTAGTGTGACCTACAAATTCAACTATCAACAATTTCATGAATTCAACTAAAACAAAATCATATAAATTTTAAACAAATTGGGTCCATCTAAATATCAGTATTGTTCAAACTTGAATATGAATATGAAGTGGTAACATTTACCAGCCAGACTTCCAGACATTGGGGAGAAGGATGAAACGATGAGTTTGTAGGTGAAGTACAGGACATTGTTGCCGGAATATTGTGAGTTTCCGAGGGATGGGAAGGTTACTGTTACTGGGAAAGTACCAGCAACAGAACGGCCAGGACTGCATATCTGAGAGGATTCTGCAAAAATACATTACACAGTTTAGCTTTCTTCTGTTCTATAAATGAACAAGAATGTATTTTCCATCTGGTTGCTATTGACGTACCAGAGTTAGATGTAACATTGCATTTGGCATTCCCAATCATGACTGTTGCACGTTCATTGGCAAATCCAGTTCCAGAGACAGTCAAAATAGTCTGAAGATCATCTGATTCTAGAAAATATTTTTGTTAGGCTGTTAAAACACACACATTTTCCATTGAGTTATTATAGAAAATGTTACAGTAATCGCTGTGTGTCTTTGTGAATGTCAGGTTAAAATTATGTTTAGAATTTCAATGTCCATCCATCCATCCATTTTCTTCCGCTTATCCGGGGCCGGGTCGCGGGGGCAGCAGTCTAAGCAGGGACTCCCAGACTTCCCTCACCCCAGACACGTCCTCCAGCTCCTCCGGTGGGACCCCAAGGCGTTCCCAGGCCAGCCGAGAGACATAGTCCCTCCAGCGTGTCCTGGGTCTTCCTCGGGGCCTCCTCCCGGTGGGACATGCCCAGAACACCTCCCTAGGGAGGCGTCCAGGCAGCCCTTTCAGAAGCCCTTTATGAAGACAATAAAATCAAGGCCAGTTACGTCGCCCGGACCGGCGTCACCGGGGCCCCACCCTGGAGCCAGGCCTGGGGTGGGTGCTCGACAGCGAGCGCCTGGTGGCCGGGCCTTTCCCCACGGGGCCCGGCCGGGCTCAGCCCGAAGGAGCGACGTGGGGCCGTCCTCACGTGGACCCACCACCTGCGAGAGGATCCATAAGGGGCCGGTGCAGTGTGATCCGGGCGGCAGTCGACGGCGGGGGCCCCGACGACCGGATCTCCGGAATTTCAATGTAATATTTTATATAATTTGAAACATATTGTAGTGATTTGATATTTTGTGTTTGGCTTAGAGTTGACACCTAGAGTTGTTAATATAACTGCTTTTGTGCGTGACACTTCATTGCTATGTCCACAAGATGATGTGAAGGTCCTATTCCTCAGTTAATGGAGTTGTGGAGACTTGCTCTTGCGAGTTGAGACTGCTGTTGTTTTGCTCTTTAGTTAGACTTACAGCCTAGGATAGCCTTTGTGTTCAGAAAATAAACAAACCAGAAAAAATTGCCATGTTTCCTTACACTAGAACGCCATAATAGATAGTTAAATAACACAAATTTTTATGTATAGTTTAAATGTACATAACAGTATTTTTTTCTTTAATGACAACAAAAAAGCAACACATTTACTTTACTTTTGTTCCTGTTTCTTAAATTACAATCATATCCCCCTAACATCCCAAGTAGATTTTTATTAGTAGGTGAAAATATTAAATAGTTATTAGATGCCCTTGCAGTCTGCCATAACAGAACTAAGGTTATACTCTCAGTGTGGTGATACCTTGTGATGGATTGATGCTAGTTATGATGGGCGTCTTCTCTGCTGACCATTCAAAGCTGCAGTCTCCAGAGCACCGGGAGAGGATGTTATTGATGAACACCTGGGCCTGAAAACAGAGCATCAGAAAAGCCTTCATCGCATTTATGAATCAGTTTCACCATCATTAAAGGTGCGCTATGTCACTTTTCAGATATAGGAGGTGCTTTTCTACCTTCAAGGCACTCAAGGCGTTGAAGCGGGTTAAGTGTCTTGCCCAAGGACAGAACAACAGCATTCATTTGTGGGAGCTGGAATTGTACCGCCAACCTGTGGCCCAGTGGATCTGACCCAATGATTTTTTTTTTGTTTTTTTTTTATGTTGAAAGCAGGATTCAAACCACCAACCTCTGGATCAGCTAACTGAGCTACTGTGGTTATTATGTTGCTAGGAATGTTCCATATTTTAGCACTGAGCATTTATTCAATTACAAGTGTCTTTACAGCTCAAAATACCTTGAAAATATTAATTGTACTGTGAGCAGCAGATCTGACCTGTAACTTTGCCTGGTGGTATAATTTGCATCAAAGTTTAATGCCACACTGTGGAACATGCTTTGGCAAGTAACAAAATCTCCATTAGAAAAGTTACATAGTCTCCTTTAAAATATGATGTTGCCAAATTAATTCTGCTTCAGTCATCATTGTCTCCCCACAAAACCAATTTAGAAACTCACAACCATATTAAACATACAAATATGATCCTGGATAGGACAAATATGGAACATAAATCAAATATTTAAAGACATGGCTTTAACAGCAGAAAGTTAAACTATGAAAGATGAGTTCAAATTTCACAGAGAGGTGTCCTCTGTCTACACTTTACCTGTGGCTTGGTCTCCTTCACACGGAAATAATCTCCAGTTAATCTAGTGTGCAACATTCCTCCTTGGGTATTTTCCTTTGAAAAGAAATTTATGTTTGGGCCAATAATGTTTGAGCTGTCAATCTGTGAAAAAAATACATTAAAACATTAATAAATGACACAAATTAGTTGCATTTTGTGTTCATAATTTAAAAAAAAAATCCGTTTAAAACGTGCTTGAAAAACATGCATTCTAACTGCGAGTGGACTCAGCTCTCCACGGATCTGACTTATAACTTGACCTGGTGGGGTCACCTGCTTGTTCCTATGGAAATAGAGAGGTTAAATGCCACGCTGTGGAGCATTCATGAAAAATAATAATATCATCTCTATGGAGACAAGCAGATGACGGACACTCTTTAAATAAATCGCAATGCTTTTTGCAAAGTTAAAAATACAGCAACACAAATACCTGCTATAACTTTATAATTGGTCAAAGGTTTTATGTTAATGGCTTAACTGTTTTAATATATTTTGGTCAAGTTATAACACAAATCACTTTTATTGCAT
Source organism: Periophthalmus modestus (assembly GCA_019594935.1). Taxonomy (NCBI): domain Eukaryota; kingdom Metazoa; phylum Chordata; class Actinopteri; order Gobiiformes; family Gobiidae; genus Periophthalmus; species Periophthalmus modestus. The sequence goes on from JAIEZT010001318.1 coordinate 19,047,485, forward strand.
TATCAGAGGCTAAAAACATTGATATTTTACTTGTATCTCAGGCTGGTCTCCTGGATTGGAGACCCACTCGACCCTCCACTTGGGCTTGCGGCATGTCCCTTCATATTTGACCTCCACTTCCCCAATCTCAGAGATGCCTTCAAGAGCGTACTTCAAGTCCTCCTCATTTATATTAATAGACAGACCTAAAATAAAACACAAATACAAGGTTGGTTTTAGTTAGAACTATTTCTTCTGCGGTTACAGGGACACGTCAAGAGCTGAGAATTAAAAGGGTGTAAGTGACAATCTACTTATATATTTAGTTTTGCATAGAGTACATTTACAACTTAGATGAGGGTCAAATTGACATGTAAGTTGGCCTTTAGCTGCTTGCTCGTTCACTGTCATATTGTGGAACATTTCAGGCAAAGCAATAATGTTACGAACAATAGATAGATGGATGGATGGATGGAGGGATAATCAATCATTAGATAAATAAATCACTAAAACCCCACTTAAGCTCTTAACTTACTGTGACGTCACCCATAGCTTTGGCTCCAGTCAAATCAAACTCGTCGAGGTTTAAAGTTATAGGGCTGAATTTCAAGCCAAGTTCCATATGTGAAATTAACCATCGACTATCATCGCAACCAAAGAGCCGATCTGGAGAGACCTCATGGAAAGAAGGTGCCTGATTTGTGTGTTATTAATGTTCATATCTTCATTTACAGATATAAGAGTGAAATAAAAATACCATAGGAACATTTTAAGACCAAAATGACGAGCCTGACAGCAGCAATTACGAAGATGGGGGCGGCAGTTTTTCAATAGATAGAATAGTATCAGTGGAGCCGGAAGCACGCCCATGCCCTAGCACAGAAGTGCCCAAACTATTTTTTATCAAGGGCCATATCTCAAAACATATTCAAAGCAGAGGGCCACAGACCGTTGAGCAATACAGTGTGGTGATTTAAACACAGCTCTGAAAGAGCTGCTGTGTATTAATAAGGCTTGAAACACATTCATTTTAGGTTTGTATCACAATGCAATTTGTTGTTTGAGGTTATAGTGGTAGAAATAGTTTACTTTGCTGTTAAAAGAACTGCTTATGATCAATTGGACCTGTTCAGCAGGAGGCCTTATGGCCAATAAAAACTGTCGCATTTGGCCCCCTGGCCATAGTTTGGACTCCCCTGTCCTAGCACATTAGCCTATGTCCATTTATATATACAGTCTGTAGTTGAATTACTACTAACAATGCTTAAGTTTTGCTTGTATTATAGTCAGCCTGCTATCGCTGTTATCTTGATATTTTGTTGTCGTGTTTCATTAGTCTGACTCTACCTTCGACGCGGGCGTCATAAATCTCCACATCAAAGGTCCCGTTCAGAGGGGGCGTGGCTTTGTACATGTGGGTAACTGTGACATTTGCTCCTCCATCACTGAACTCGGCCATGTCCTCGCCACTTTTTGTTTTCTGTAATAGTGTAATGCAGAGGAAAAACATATATGAAAAGAAAAAAATTTAATTATGTTTTAAAAATCATTTATAACATATTCCCAAAACACAGGCTTTTCGGTTGTGCAGTAGCTAAGCCTAACTAAAGACTAGGAATACGACTTTATATTTGTATTATGTATCCATATAAAACATCACTATGCCAAAGTGTAATTAGTCTGACAAAGTTACCGGTATGAATCCCACTTCTATCAGGGGAAAGCCATAAGCGCAGTCTACCGGTGTGGCGATGATCTTGTAAGACATGGTTGCGTTATCTTTGCTTATGGAAAATGAATCAATGTAACTTTCAGAACTCTCAAAGGGCGGTGGTCTCCTCTTCAATGGTATGGCTAAATAAAAAAATAAAAAATAATCAATATCACGTTTGCTCATCGATGTAGACAAGACAATTATTATTACTGTTCACCATTTTCGGCATATGTAGTGGGTGATCTTCCAATGTGCACAGCATCGATATGGAAGTCCTCCCTAGAGTCTACTCTAAGTTGGACCATTTTGTACAGACTTCCAATGTATTTTCCTTGTAAAGAGCTGAGCAGGTCAATACATTTGTAACTCCAACTGCAAAAAAAGATACAGATTCAGACCAATACGTGAGTGCAAGTGTTGGGAAATTTTAACAAGACAAAGTGTTACTGACTTGGGGCCTTTATTGAAAACTATAGCGATAGTGGCAGTTTCCGAAACAGTTGCACCGTCAGAGTTGCGATACGTGAACGATAGCCTGACTTCATCATTCAAAATCCCCTTGTAGGCGAAACAAAGCTAGAAAAAAAGTTAAATACATTGAAATAAACTATGAGCTATAACAACACTGAAAAAAAAGAAGATTAAAAGAAAGTAATTTACCGAGGGAAATGTGTTGAGTGGTACAGGTCCATATTTTCCACCAGACTCTTTAGTGTAGGTGTCTTTAAAAATAGTTTTGGTGTTCTTCATTGACCATAAACCACAAAAAGCTGCATGTTTCACAGGTGTGCCATCAAACTAATGTAAAAAGATAAGAATAGAGTAGTATTGTATTGCATTGTTTTGTACACTTATAATTGTTTAAAATGATTCATTGTTAGTTTGAACCTGGGAGTTGTCATCGTCTTCAAAGTCCTTAAAATATTTCACATTGGTTCCCTCAGAAGTCACAATCTCACTCGGACATTCGGCTGTTACCAACTCCTCCAGAGCAGACTGCACCTGTTTACAATCAGTTTAGGCAATAATTTAGCTATATAGTTGTGTCTGAGTTACTCCACTACATTTGAGAGCAGGTATCTGTACTTTCTACTCTACTACATTTTTGAACAGGACTGAAAAATTTAAGTTTTTTTTTTTTTATTGTTTGGAACCTGCTGAAAAGGCTGAGGGCTTTATTTTGACATGTTCATAATTTGAGCAAACTAAAATATGCAAAGAAAAACAGCTAGAAAAAAAATATTGATTCAATTGCTTCTACTGAACAAAATTCAGCACAAATCTTTATCAAAATCACTACATTTGAAGCTTCATAAGAACTCAAAATAATTACTTTTTACTCTTTATGTACATTTTTAAAGGAGTGCTTTAATTCTTTTACTTAAGAGACAGAGGCCAGGACAGAATTCAAAGGTAGAATTTGTTTTTAAATTTACAAAATGCAAAATGTTGTTTTGTATTATTGGTATCCACATGACAAAAACTAGCATAAATTTCCGTGTTTTCTCTGTCAGCACAAACTACCTCAACTCAATGTTACCGTAGCATCAAAAGGTAGCGCCACCATACAATCATACAGGCATAACTGTTTTCTCTTGAAAGGATTTTAAGCCATACGACTGATTTGGCAAGTTTCCTGATCCAAACACTAACATACAAATGGTAAGGTTGAACTTTTGTAGATGTTCTATTTGCTTTGTGACACTGTCAAAGATCTTGAATTAAATATATTGTGTATTTGTCCACAGACCTCTTCCTGAGTTGCATTGTACACGATGGGCTTGGTGGGTACACCGGCCCATGTGAGTGTGAACGTCTCCATGTTGCTCACTCCTTTAGTGACTTCCACAACCGTAATGTTGATGTCAGAACCAAAGTTATTGTAGGTCAAAGGAGCAAAATCACCTGTAAAAGGGAATATATCATGAAAGACTTAGATTCAAAATGGATGCGTGAGCTTATAAAATAGCTTATATGCATATGGCTGATTTAACTAAAACATGGTCGGCATAATTACTTTCCCTAAATATCATGCATCATCAAGTTTTTCTATTTTTTTTGTAGTTGAAATTGAAGTTTATAATTTTACTTCCTGGTTGGAAACGAGCAATGTGATGTAATGTCATGATGATGTAATTATATAAATGTTACCTAGCAACTCGTATTTTAAAGGGCAAATAACAACATTTATTTTGTTGAATGAAGGTTTAAACTGTCAGAAAAATGTGTATAAATTGTCTCAAAATGTATTTTTTTTTTTTGGATGGAATGTAGAGGGATTCTGTTTTAGAGCTGACTAGTACTGCCTTTAAATGTTTGTTTGTTTGTTTGTTTATTGTACATTTCTGTTAAATTTTTTTCTCCAAAACAAAAACCATGATAAATACTTTCAACAAGTGCTATTCCACCAGATCAAGTAATAACTGTAACATGAAAATGATATGCTCTGTAAAATAATATAGTCTGCTCTGCTTGTGTTACCTCTGACTGAGTTGAAAGTGATGGTAAAGTGGGTGCCATCACTGTCATCACTTTTAGACACTTCCACTGTATCGGGTTTGATGGACCAAAGATCATTCAGAGCTGCCTTTACCACAGATGCAGACGCACTCACGGACAAAGGTGCTATAAACGTTTCAAAAAAGATCAATATTACACAATCCAACATCTATTTATTATATCGATATTATAGTGTTCATACCAGTCAGCACAGGCCCATAACCCAGGCTGAAGAAATAGTTCCCACCACTGACAACAGTAACCTTTTGGACCTCTTTAACAGCAGTTGTACTTGCCCACGAGTCAAAAACTACCACCTACGTATAACAAAAAGAAGTTAATTACATTTTTCTCTTCATGCTTTATTAAGGCTAATTAATTATAAAGTGTAACCAATGAGGTCTAATACTATCCTAGGTTCAGTTCGGTTTTACATTGCTGCTTTTAAACCAAGAGAACAACTTACAGTTACCACTTTTTAATTTTTTTTATTATGATTTCTGTGAATTATGTCATCTGATATACCTGAACATAGGTCAATAATCAATTACAACTGCTCAAAGTTTAAAAAAAAATAAAATAAAATGTTATGGATATTAATAGAAAAACGTCTGTATTTAGAGGGCCCATATTACACCATTTTCTTATCCATATTGTTTCCTCATCACAAACACACCTGAAGTTGTGCTTTGTTTCATTCACACATGTTTAAGACACAAACTCGGCGTAGTTAGACTGAGTTCTTCTAACAAAACATTCTCTAGTTAATGATAAGCTCTATTAGACAAAGTGTACCACAAAGGATCATGGTCTACCCTTTGTAATGTTGTTTCTTGCCCCACTGACCTGAGTCTCATCATGAACTTCATATTCGGCGATAAGCTTTTGAATTTCATTTTTAGCGTTGGATGTCTGGGCCTTTGTGTACGAGCTCTTCTCTGTGAACATGGCCAGGCTGACTAATGCACCACCTCCATATTCTTGCTGGATTAGTTCAATATAGTACCTGAAAAAGTAAAATTGTATTAGAAGTATTTCCCAAATGTATATATGGTGTATATTTGAACGTACGGTTTTCCCTCCTCCAGAAACAGGTCTTTGGATTGTTGTGAATCTCTTGAAAAAGCAACTGTATAACTTGTCTGGAAAGCAATTTTCTCCTGCAAAAACAGATTTTAATAGTTTGAGCGTTTAAATAGATACAAATTTGAACACTACAGAAAAAAGAGGTGGAATATAGGTTATACTATAGTAGTAGAAGGTAATGTTCCTGGGAAGACTGAACTGTACTGGTCAACTAGTAGTTAAAGAGTATATTATCGAAAGAAATGAAGACAATAGGGACACATATTTTTTTTTTCTCTGTATATGAACAGGCCATGCTTCATGCTAAAGCTCAAAACCTCCAGAATTCACTACAGAGGCTGCACTAGCGCTGATAATGATTGTCTGCAGGTGCTGGGGTTTAGGTAGTGACCATTCAGATCAACAAAAGCCCTTTCAGGTCTAAACCAACTGGATTTCAGCATTGAAACTGGCAACCCAAAGGAGGCACACATGTAAACCTCATTCTGCTTTATGAAACACCAAATTATAACAGAAATAAATGGGATATCATGCACAATATTTTTGTAATTAATGATAAATAACCATTAGAATTGTTATCAGCAATATATGATTTGAGCATGTTTACCTCATATCTGTTTATGGCAATTAAATCAAAATTTTACATACACATTTAAGTGAACGAATAAAGTTAAAAAAAAAAAAAAAAAACTGACTGATATTGAGTTGTATATTAAACTGGTGGCCTGTACCTTGTGCTCTGGTCGGCTGGAGTTGCTCAGGTACAGCTCACAGCGGTCGTCACAGTGCAGGTGGAGGATGAATTTCCCGGTGGAGGGAGGAACCAGGAACCCAGAGGTCCTGGTAGTGAAGATGTCGTGTTCCAGGGGAAAATTAAAAGGCGTGGAGTCCACCCACTTGGTCCAGTATCCCGTGGTGTTGTCAGTGTACGTCCAGATATCATCAAGGGATCCTGGTCTGGTGTTGTTCCAAATCTCCATCTTCAGACCTCTGCCGCCTGAGTGTGAAACAAGCCACAACAATAAGGAATTAAAAACAGAAAATAAATGCACCTCAGAAATGAAAACTAATTCAACGAGCACTGTGAATTTTCCAGTGGATGGTTAATCACCTGCTTTGCTCAGAAACTCCTACAGCATGAAATTAAACTATAACTCTAACAAAGCAGGATACACCTACCAGAAAAAACTTACACACCAGATCTGTGGTGAAGTGTGTCTGCTCACAATAACAATGCATGTTATGTTTTAAAAGTATTTTCACAAACTAAAAATAAAGCATTAAGCCATGCTGTGGTACATTCCAGGCAAAGCAATAACATCTCCATGGAAACAAGTGGATCCTATTCCAAAAAAGTTACACAATACATCTTTAAAATGCATGTAATGCAGTGACATGCAGTGAGGGTCATAGCTGGTGAGGCACTGATGTCATCACAGTCAGATTTACAAACATGTAAACCAGATGTTCGCAAGTACATTTGGCCCCGAGCCACTTTCTCTCCACGTAAGTGACTTGGGGCCAGAATAAAAAAGAATTTCAAAATAAAAGTTCCAAAGTCCGGATGAAATAGCTCTAATTGTATGAAATAAAAAAGTAAGCTAGTTTTGTATGTAATTTTTCATGGATTGAAGTCATAAAATTTCTAATTTTTCCAACTCTGTTTGAAAAGAGCGAGTCTTTCCTCCTGTCGTCTGGAGCAAGCCATTTAGCTCCTTTAGCGTTGGTCTTCCTTTGATTATAACCTCCTGCTTCGACCAAAAGTCCAGTTTAGAAAACTGTTTGAGCTTGAATATGTAATCTTCCTCCATTTAAAAAGTAGGGCCAGACAAGAAGAAAAAAAGTGAACAGATTGCTAAACTTGATTTGCTAACTCTAAATTGTAGCTTGCTGTCACTATTCTGCAGCCCCTATTCTGCAGGAGTTGCAAGAATCCCTGGGCTCACGAGTGCCCCCTAACATGAGGCAGGGTAACTACGTGCCCGGCACCTTTTCACAGCCGCTTAAAGCAGCGTCACTGCTGAGCTACAGCACAGTGAGTCCATGTGAGGCACGAACGGCTGGTGCCTCTCCGCACGTCTCTTCTCAATATTTCAGCGATAAACGTAAAAATTCTGAGATTTTGAATAAAAAAAGAATTAAAATTGCAAAGTTAAATAGAAAATAACTTTATCGTACAAATCATTGGATAAATATAACCATTTCATTTATTTTTTCTCTGTGATAACAGGTGAGGCCGTGCCTCACCTGCCTCCCCTGATTGCATGTCACTGAGTAACGTGTCACTTTTTATTGCAGAAAACATGCACTTAGTTTTTGGATGACAGGGCCTTTAAAAAAAAAAAAAAAAAATTCACTGTGGTTTAGGTTGGTGTTTTTCAAACATTTCATACCATGTACAATTCAGTAATGATCTAAGTACCAAAACATCATTATAAAAGAGCATTAAACATGGACAAAATTTGAATAAACAGAATCTTAAACAGAATCAGATCAAACCAGATTTGACCCAATCTAGGACTGATCTGAACTAAAATCTCAAAAGGGCCCATATTACGCTATTTTCTGATCTGTGTTATAATTGTTTCTTCATCAAAAACATATCTGGAGTTGTGTTTTGTTTCATGCAAATATGATCTTCATTCAGAGTTCTTCTCTCAAACAGAAAACACTCTGTTCCACCTTGTGATATCATGTGGTGGTACAGAAAGTTCTCCCCTGAGTTTTTAAACTCCGTACACCTTCACTCCACACCCTGAAATTGCCAATCTCAACTTAAAATGTAAAAGGTAGATGTTATTTGAAAACTACCACTTCATGACATCACAGGTGGAACAGAGCATTTTGAACTTTGGAGATGTAAACAGACTGACATAATAAAGGGTTACTCAAACATGCATGAATGAAGCAAAACACAACTCCAGGTATGTTTTTGATGAGGTAACATTATAACATGGCTCAAAGCTCACAAGAGTCGGTTTTGCGTAATATAGGACCTTTAACGCTCATGGGAAATACCTACAGAAGGGGGCCATATCATCAGTAGTACCCATCACTTCAATTAGCGTAATTTTCTATTCAACTTTAAACCCTAGACATAGCTATTACATCTTATCGTTGTGTGAAATTGCTTGGTGTGTCCTTTGTACATATTTGAGCCTGAACTACATGGCGTGTTACATACATATTCACCATTATCTTGTCAAAGCGTACAGCTCATCAAAGCAATGGGTCTTTGCGCTTTGTGACAAGGTGGCTGCACAAGTATGACTGCTTTGAAGACAAGTACAAAAGATCCGATGACTGTTAAGATAAATGACGTGTTGAGAGATCTAGTCCATGTGTTTTTTTTTCTTTAACATGACAAAATATCTTTTTTTTTTCTTATGCTGACGATAATGTTATAATTCCTCACCCACTAACTGCTTAATTAGTACAGATTTATTTTTATTTCACTGTAATTGTAAAATCAAACTAGCACAAACCTGGCATAAGACATATTTTGTGTTTATAATGTTTGGACACGAGACCATAGACTTTATAAAGAAAGTGACGTCACCCACAGGGTTCAGATCCGGTCAAATGAAGCTCATCAAGGTTAGTACTTATAGGGGTGAATTTGGATATATATATATATATATATATATATATATATATATATATATATATATATATATATATATATATATATATATATATATATATATATATATATATATATATATATATATATATATATATATATTATATATATATATATATATATATATATATTTTTTTTTTTTTTATATAATGAACTCTACAGACTAAGCCAAAGTTGTAATCTATTTTTGATCCAATAATAACAGTAGTTTTCCTCACCAACTCCAGCCTCTCCAAGGTCATTCGGTTGCCACTCGGATGTTTTGCACAAAATCTTGTCATCTGCAACATCCAGGACTTCGCAAGGCAGACCTGAAGAAAAAATTATTAATTACATATTTCTTATTTCAAAACTGAATATGTGGTCAAACAAAGACAAATCACAATTAGTCTAAATGTCTGTATGTATGTATAATTACATCACACCAGAGGCAATAAGTGATATTTATTTATTTATTCATACACTGACAGCCCCTCTTTTTCAAGAAAACCCTGTTAAAAATGCAAAAAAAATAAAAATACAAACAAAATCAAATTAGACTAACAAGTACAAAAGTCCATTTAAAACGTTAAAAACAGGACCCTTTAACTGGTCCGAAAATGCTATTGTCATAATTCATTCACTCCCTAAATACAATATTTATGTTTTAAGTTTATCGTTATTAACTCACTGTATAATATTACTATTCATGGGTTTCAGCTTCCTATTTCAATCAACATGGTAAAATATATAGTTTTGAACTGTTAATCGCTATGGCAACATTCGGAAACCCATGGTTAGTTAACACTTATCAGTAGTTCAGGTGTTGATGTGTCGCAAAGAATGTTTTGAGACCAGTTCAACAATGTGACTATGCCATTATTTACTGTCTCTCATCACGAAGACATTTTTTTGAGTCTGGTAAATCAACAGGAGAGGAGACTCTTTGTTTAAATGCCACTCAGTACAAAACATTGTGGCTGACGGGGATAATCACTGTTGTGTGACTCGAGACAGTCAGACAATCCACTATGGACAATGATGCATGGGTACAGAATGTGAGAAGTTGCTATGTTACAAAGTTATTATGGTACATTTTTTTTAGTTCCCCAAAACACAAAAGACAGATGCCATTAAAAGAAACATTCAAAACCTGAAGGTACACTGTGTTGCATGTTCTCGGATCAAGTATCTACCTTTCTCATCTCTGTGGAGTTGTTGTTTTGCCTTGAACTTTCCTCAGTATGGCATTAAGCTCATTCAATCATTAGAGGTAATGATTTTTAAATGGAGACAAACAGGCAGCCCTTCCTAACAGTTACATAGTGGTATTATTACATTAAATTCAATAGTTTTATCTAGTACTTGTGTGGTTTTGTGTGAATCTAACTCTAACTAAAAATCTATTACAGGTATAAAATAAGTCACCTGAACCAAACTAACAAGAGCTTGAAGGATAAATCAAAAATCAAAAATAAATAAATATTCACCTCCAACTACAACCCGCGCAGGATAGTCAGTCTGGTCCCCCAAATGGCGCCCGTGGATGGTGAGAGTGGTTCCTCCCTTAATGCTGCCCTGGGACGGTGAGACTCCTGTAACCTCTGAGTAATGTATAGGTATATATTATACTATATTAATCTCATGCTTTACATAGAAAATAACATGGGGCTTAGTTTATAAAGAGACGTACCAGCAAAAGTCTGAAACATCCCGAACTTATTTGCAGCAGAAACTCTGTACAATTGTGTTTCTGGCACACTCCTAAAAAATGAGCAGTTTGTGAGCGGAGCAGTTCATAGACAAAAAAAAAAAAAAATAACTAAAATACTTTACCTTCCATAAGCCCCATCCAAAATAAAGCTCAAGTTATGGTGTCCTGTTATACAAAGAAATAAGAAAACATGAATGACTTAAAAAAAAAAAAAAAAAAAACTTCTCCAGAGTTTGAGACGTGGCACAGCCGTTCTTACCTATGTATGATCCTGTCATCTTACAGCTCATGTACCCCCACGTCGCTGTTTCACTGTCCAGCTCCAGTCGATACCTTAAAATATATTACAATGAAGTATTTATTTGATTCACTTTTTATTCACATTTTATAACACTTACAGGTCATCTGAGTTTGGTTTAAGCAGTTCACAAGGCATTCCTCCGATGTATGCTCTGGGAAAGTAAAAACATAATAATATGCATCAAACTTATAGAACACTTTTATAAGACAGTTTCTTAAGCCTTACTATCACCCGGTTATAACAATTACTAGAGCTGGGCAATATGATGCTTTGACACATATTAACATTTCCAGGTTGATCTTGATACTAAGGAAAACGCTCGATACACAATACCAATTTTGATAACACAACAGAATGTAATTTTTAGCACAAAATAAAAGTACTTTCATGTACTTTTATACTGGTGTTATAATGTTCAAGATTAATCTAAAATTGTTCAATGAAGGTCAAATTTTGTCATGTTTATGGGAATTTTTCAGTATTGATACCTGCTAAATCGAGTATCTCTTTTTAGTATCTGATTTTCGATACCTTTGACAACCTTAATTGTTACACCCCTTAATGCATACAGGAATGAATTTCAAAATTCATAAGACACTGGAATGATACATAATAGGTCATTTTAAACATAATCTTAGGGCATAATTGTACCTGAGAATTCTGCTGTCGATATTAGCGTTTGAGTTTGTCCGATTGCTATTTCCAAAAGCATCAGTGAAAATCATTCCTCGGATGGTCAACAACGTCCCTTGAAAATTACAACGTAAAACATTATATTGAAATTGAGAATGATGTATTTATAGTTATGTTTATAAAAGTAGGTACCTGGCAAACCGCTGATTTCATCCAGATCTCTTATAAGAGGACTGCGAGACCATCGAACCTGAAGATGAGCATAAAGTTATGACGACATAAATAAAACACGTGATTAGCAAAATGTAGACACACTTACAGAATAAACACAGGGGGAGCTCCACCATTTGCCCCCACAAATGTTACTGTCAGGGATGGCCACACCATCCACTGTGACTTTGACATAATACCCTCCATAAGGCATTGGTCTGAAATGAAAAGGACAAATCAATTTAAAAACACAAATTCTCTATGATCTTATTAAACACAATTGACATTGTGCACATGTCCTTTTTCATTTATTACATTTTGACCTTGT
>JAIEZT010001318.1:19064570-19067070 GCA_019594935.1 Periophthalmus modestus
CACCTCTTTTATGATTCTGCCCCAGTATCAGAAGAAACTTAAAATATCTATCCATTCTCAGGCATTGATGTCCTGTAACTCTGTAAAGGATTATTACCTCTGCCTTTTGGTGTGACTTCTGTTACCAAATCTTCCACTGTGACATGCTCCAGTCCCTTTTCTCTGATAACATCTGAGTAGAACATGAACAAATGTTAAAATGAACAGAATAAAAACCAACTCACATTCACAAGAATAACCAACCTTTACAGTGCGCCTTCAGCTGATCCTTCCACCCACACTCCACCAGCTTCGCTCTGAGCAACTCTTTTAACCTGGACCACATTTTAAAGGTATTATTATATCATATTTTATTTAGAGCATTTTCGCATTAGTTTTGCATAAATAATGAGCTGTGATTGATTTACCGCAAAAAAATGGACCACTCACCGCTCCCGCTCGCCCATTTCTATCAACTTCTGGTTAATGGCTGCCCTCATTTGTGAGTCTTTGCTCATGGTCTGTCTGAAAACAAAGAGCGACAGATGCAATGATAAAGAATACACAATAATTTTCTCAAAATACCGAATAAAACCAGTAAAACGTTACCTTTGTCGAAGCGGATCAGCTGGGGTGCACTCGGTCCCTTTGTAAATTGCGTCCGTATTGTAAACAAAGAAAGAAACGTTCCGCATGTGAAATACATGTTGACAAATCTACATATAAAAGTGTCAAACAAAAAAACTCTGTCAATAAAATTGTTATTTATATAGGGTTAACTTAATATGAATGCTTAACGTAAATATTAAACAGTGATTTGACGAGATACATTTAATGAAACTACTTTTCCCATGAGCACCCGCAGCTATTTGGTCCACTGTAAAATGTTTCCGTGTTGAACTCAAATAGAGAAACGTGTACCACTCTTGGAGCATCTTCCTCAGTATTGTGTTGTTTTTACAAACCAAACCATGGCAGTGTCAAACTACTCCTTGAAGGTGAACAGAGATCTTTTGGATCCACACTTTGAAAGTTACAGACTGTCTCTGGACGCGATCCCCACGTACACCGTAGAGCTGGATGCTGGTGAGGAACTACTGTGGTTAGCATCTAGCTGAAGTTTAGCTACTGCACTGACAGGTTAGATGTCTGGCTATAATGAATGAAACATATGTTCAGTTGCGTCCTGTTATGTGCAGAACATAAGTTATTTCTCATCAAGAATATCATAAACTTGGTATATTAAGAAGTGCGTATGTTTATGTCTAACAATGTTTCTTACCTTCACTGATGGTCATATCTGAATAACTTTACTCCCTTTAATAAGGCAGTGTTTTGGCATTTACCTACATGCTCACGGTTTACATTAATGATTGAATAATACAAATATACAGTAAATTTAATGTTATTGCTACTGTTTCACTGTATGACATTAGTCTTATCTGTTTTACACTTACTCAAGCACAGGTCTTTTTATTGCTAAATTGATACTTGCAAATATGCATCGTTATTGTTCTCAGAATTGATTCTTCATAGATTTGACTTATAACTTGGCCTGGTAACATCACCTACCTGTCTCCATAGAGATTGATAAGTTAATACTTTGGAACATTTTAGGGCAAAGTAATAACCTTTTCATGCAATCAAGGATTTTACTGTGGGACAATTTGTAATGGTTAAAAATTGCGGCTTACTTCAATGTTATATTAGAGTGTAAATAGTTCATATATTGAAAGTTAGTTGAATGTTTGTGTTTGTGCAGCTGTGGAGGAGCTGAAGCTGAAGGACTCTCAGTACACCCTGGAGCACATGCAGGCGTTTGGCATGTTTAACTACCTGCATTTAGACCCCTGGTACGAGGACAGTGTTCTGTTTGTTGACTGTAAAGGACGAGTGCTCAGTCTCACTGTTACTCTGGTAAGAGCAACTGCATTAATCAACTATTGTTTGGTTTCAGTTTCCCTTTTCTAAGCGTTATCTTGAGTATTTTTAACTTTTAAAGTATAATTCTTTGTTTTGAGTTGCCAGTAGCTATGGCAACAGTGCTGAGATGACCGATGACCTCCTGCTTTTTTTAATTGTTCCTGATGGTAGACTTGTGCATGCACAGCAGATGGTTTTACATGGTTTAGTTCACACCTGATTGAGCATTGTTTCTTCTTTTTATCCATACCAATCAAAATTACATTCCACAAAAACTTTCATTTTTTTCACGTTGAACCAGTTGTGTTGCACAGGTGGAACATTAATAAAAAGTTGAAAAACCAGTGGAGCCTTCCATTAATGGAAAATACATTTATATCATATTCCTGCTTTTTTATTGTTAATTTTACACTCCATTGACTTTTCAGTTTTTACTTAAATCTCAACAAAGACTTGCATGATTTATCACTTTTCTAATGGATCTAATGTAATCTTGACATTTAATGCAAAAATTATAATATACATTTTTGGAAATATTGTTCAGGGTAGGTTCAGACAGAAAACCCAAAAGGGCTATTGTTATTTGTTCTTGTCAATT
>JAIEZT010001318.1:19072070-19084570 GCA_019594935.1 Periophthalmus modestus
ATACAAAGGAAAATGCCAATAGACTTGATACCACAAAGCTAAAAAAAAATACAAGCTAAAATAAAAGAAAGCACTCCTTTATTCTATTCAGTCTGAATGCAATTTAAAACACAAACATGTAAAGTGGCTCCTTTTAAAACTGCATGTGGCCAATTCTGGTGTCAGAATGAGGAAAAGTTATAACTGTTTCCATAGTGATTAACAATTTCAAAGTATTGCATAGATCAAGATAATTCTAAAATAATTTTGGCCTGTTCCAATTCTAAATGTAGTTTTGATTAGTATCTGGGAATCAATTTCTGTTTTTTTTTTTTTTTTTGACCACTCTACTCTGAAAAATGATCTTCATAGAATTATCTTTAAATATTTTTATTCTTTATTTTGCCACCAATCTACCAATCTGCAGCTAATGCAGGTTTCACTAGATAGCTGATAATCATATTTTGCCAGGGAACCTATGCTTTCACCCCTAATGGAGCTCAACAGTGACCGCCCACCCCCTGGCTCCCGAAGTACATTTCCCTCATTTCTTCCCATAAACTTTCTGAAAAAAAATTATATTAAAAGTTTGAAAGCTTGCTCAGGGCTAATCAGCAATGCGGGAACTGATCACAAGACCAATAATTGTATGTAAAATCTGTTTCTAAAACTTTATAAACTGTTATTGTTAAAACATTTCACCAAAAAAGTGTATGGGAAAAATGAATAGAAATTTTATTTCCAGAACCAGAGGACTTCAAAGTGGGCAGAAATGTTGAACTCCATTGTGAGTAAACCAAGATGGATTGCCTAGTTTTTGATCAGGCATCATGTTTCCCCCAAACTTTTTTACTTATTTATTTGATTAGGCTTTATGGAAAGCCCCATTTGAGTTTATAGAAACTGAGGCCTATGGCAATGTGGCCAGAACTCTTTGATACAACATGTCTCTGGGCTCTTATTCTTGTTAAGAAGCTGCTACTGCTGCTATCACGGCTAGACACACTACAAATAAGAGCTCCCCCAGTGGACCGACTCACTCAATGCAGTTCGGCAGCAGAGTTCAAGAGAAGAATCTGTAATGAAGGCACAAGACCCAGGAGCGTGCAACTTTCACTGGTGTAATTTAAAGTTCAATTCTTGGAGTTAAACCAACACTAGATTATTTGTTGTCAGTCCATACTTCAGTCGTATTCTCTAAAATTATAAAATGAGAAAACAATTTGACTCCCAATTCATCGTTGATAATCTGAGTGTCTAAAATAAGGTTTTAACAGCTAGATCAAACATAGAATACTTTATTTACTAATGCAGTTTTAAAGAAGAATAGTAGTGGTGCTGTTTTATGGTCAACATATGACAAGCTTTCTGCAAATCTCACAGCTCTGATGAATTTGTGCGTATCCTCTCCACGCTTCACCCCTATTTTACGCGATCCAGCTCTGTGAGTAAATAAAACCTATGGGCCAAAAACATTTAAAAATTTGTACTAATAAATAAAGTAGCAAGGTAAAACAGATAATATCCTAACAATGACTAGCATTGTCTGATAAAAATTTGTGGAGTTGTTTGAGTTGTTGTGATTGAACTCTTGTTGATCAATAGAGGCCCATATTACGCTATTTTTTTTAATGTCAAAAGCATACCTGGAATTGTGTTTAGTTTCATTCACTCATGTGTAACACACAAACACTGAATTCCTCTCTTAAACAGAAAACACTGTTCCACCTTATGATGTCATGGTGTAATATAGGACGTTTAAAAATCCATAAACCTTCAGTAGTATCATTTAGATAATTTCAGCTCTGGAATTGCAAAGGTAAAAGGTAGCTATCAACATGAAAATGATATCACAAGGTGGAACACAGTATTTTTAGTTTTGGAGATGTAGACAGATTAATAATGAAGGATTACTCAAACATGTGTGAATGAAACGACTTTCTAACATGGCTTCAAGCTCACAAGAGTCAATTTTGCATAATATAGGACCTTTAATGACGAGATTAATACCTCAGACAATTTTTGGGAACTTAACACTAAAGCAACTTTCTTTTGCTATGAAACTGTATACACAGAGTTTTAATAGGGTTGTCTACTGTTCCTTTTTTGCAAATTTATGGCAAACTACATAAATCTAATGACCACTGCAATTTCAAGTGCTATGTGACAACACTGTACTGCAGATTACAAACACATGGTTTTAATTGGAGTAATACACTGCAAAAAATAAAAGATGTAGTGTTCGGTCCTACTTTAAATCATGGATTTGTTCTGGTTGGAAGTGAGACAACAAAACGACAAAAGACTATACCTATACAGTATTATACACCCACATAGTTCATCTCTCTGTCAACAGTCTTTGTTCAGTGAATCCATTGGGGACCCGTTCGTGATCCTCCACAGTGTGTCTCATGTGGAGGGCGGAGTCCACATCATTGAGGTCCTGGTCCTGAGAGTCCAGAAAGACCCTGAGGAGACCAAGGGCAGCGGCTTCTACGTGGGACTGGAGTGGATCACTGTCTCCAACACTGCTGAAAAAGGTACTACACCAATCACTCATGCATTACAGCCACTGCAACAGTTAAAATGGAGTTGTTTACCACTAACTTTGTATTTAGTGGTTTATTTTTCCTCTTAGTATGTTACACAGTGTGGTATTTTGTTTGTTTAATTACTCATGCATTCTGAGTAGGGTAGCCTTTCTTCAGATCTGACCTGTAACGAAGCCTGGTGGCGTCTGCTTGTCTCCATGAAGAGAGATGAGTTTTATGTCATACTGTGGAACATTCTAGATAACGCTATAATATCCCCATTTAAACAAGCAGATGGCATACCCTCCACCATAATATTTTCTAAAAATGTTCTAAAATCTTTAAAATGTCTATAATTATTGCTTAAAGAGGCTATATTACACTATTTTCTGATCTGTTATAATGTGTGCTCATCACAAACCTTACACACATACCTGGAGATGTGTTTTAGGCTGAGTTCTTTTCTCATACAGAAAACACTCTGTTCCACCTTGTGATGTCGCGTGGTAATACAGGAAGTGCTCCACTGTGTTTTTAAACATGGAGCACTTCCTGTATTATTTTAAATACAGGAAGTGCTCCATGTTTACAATTTTAAATTCCACATACCTTCACTAGAATCATTTGGATGATTTCAGCCCTGCAGTTGAAAATGTTTGCTGAACAAAAGGTAAAAGCTATTAACTGGAAAACTACTACTACATGACATCACAAGGTGGAATGGGGCATTTCGAGGTTGGAGATGTGGACAGACTCATAATAAAGGATTACGCAAACGTGTGAATAAAACAAAACACTACTCCAGGTATGTTTTTGAGGAGATAACAACATTATAACATGACTTAAAACTCCCAAGAGTCAATTATGCGTAATATAGGACCTTTAACTGACTGAATATTTAATTATACCTGGAGTTGTGTATGTTTCATTTGTGCCTTTTAAATATCCTGTGTTTTTTTTTTTTTTTTTTTAAGTTCATACATCTTCAGCCATTTAATCTACATGCAATACCAAAGCAAAGTAGTTTTAAGAGCCACTATATGGGAATATAGATGGAGACATTACAGGGGACATATTAAGTAAGCATTTTCAAGTTTTTCAATTTACCAGAGCTGTATTTTGATTCACTCCTATTTGAGTAATCCCATGCTCTCCTCCTTTATGACAGTCTTGAGTGCTTGATCATGTATGTGACAGTTAATTAAAAAAACAGAAACGAATCAGAACATGTATTTTAACAGTGTTGTTTAATGTTCCCCTTCTGGGTCTTTCACATATCGCCATGGGATGTGTATTTTTCTATTGACCTCACAGAGAGATGGAAAGAATAGTCATGGTTTGACACTAATTGGATTAAATGATTGCGTTACTAATTAGATTCGCACTCTTTGCAGTGCAGCAGACAGCAGTGGATTAGATACAGATAAGACACTAAAAAGACACTAATGATTTAAGGACCAAACACAAATCTCAAGAGGTGTTAAGATATGTCCTGTTTTCTCCTAATTCCATGAACAAAGGCACGCATGCTGTTAAAGCTAATTAGACACAGGTATTATTTTGTACGTTTTCAAAAATAATTATTCTATTTTAAATGTCTGTTGTCATTCTAGTTTCTTTAGTGAGATTTAACCCATTTAACCCACATGAATAATACATATGTAATACCAAACTTCATTCCAGGAAAAGCGGTAACATCACCACCACCAGAAAAGTTCCACAGGACATCTTTACATTTCATCTACAGCCAAACAGAATGTGCTGTAAAAATCCTACTATTATAAGTTGGAGATACGCAACATTACTATATGGACCATATTGTCAATAATGGATAGAAAGATAGAAAATGTTGTACTTTTGTGGTCAATTTAAGAGTCCATTCATTGTTCTACAATACCTGAATCTCAACGACGAGGTTCAGCGCTTTAATGATGACTTGCTCTAAGGCTGCCGATATTATTGCTATCCCCCGCAAAACATATTTTATTTTTGTCAACATGGGCCAGTTATACGTACTATGCAGAGAAGAGGATCAGAAATGTCCACTTTCTTTCATCTCTTGATGAGTAATACCAATGCAAAAAATCATGGAATGATTAAGCATAATTTTACCATCTGAATGCTTTGAACCTATGTTTGATTCATCTGCCTTTTAGCTTTGTTCTTTAAAAGTACTAGGTCACTATCATCAGTTTTTTCAGTGTAAAATTGTCTTCATTTTCAAGATTAAATCAAATAGTACAAATATAAGAAAGATATTATAACCCACACTGTAAGAAAAATTTGTGTTTATATACAGTAAAGAGCAGGCTGCAAAATTTGCTTGTACAAAGCCATGGATGAAGGGACGGTGTGTTACTGTTTACTAGGGTATAGTACCGTACAATTAGTATTTTTATTTTTATGACCCACCCACATTCATACAGAGAAGCTTAGAAACAATTACTTTTATTTTAAAAAAAAATGCAAATCTGTGCAACAATTATATAATTAATAATAATTATATAATTAATAATAATAATAATATTTTTACATCTAGGCAAATGCATATGCAATATTTGTAACTGGAATAAGTTATATAATAACTTATAATAAATAATAAAAACAGAGACAGTGAATTAACAAGTTAAAAAAGTATTTTGATTTATTTTACATGTGGCCCTTTGAGGGCAACCATTTTGCTGACGTGGCCCTCGGTGAAAATATGTTTGACATCCCTGTGTTAGACAGTCAATGTAATCCTCTGACAACTAGTTCAGGTCACATACAACATATTCAACTTCCATAACTGTCAAATATGTATTATATGTAGTAATATTGCTATCACTTACTAACTTACAGTACACAAGTTTAAAGTGAACTAATTAGTCTACGTTCAACACAGTGTAACAAAAAAGACGATGTTTTACCTTGGTAGCACATATGAGGCTCTGGACCCCTGAAAACAAAAAGCTTAATCATTAATCCAAATGTTTCTATTTTAGAAATAAATGCCACCATAAAAACAATACAGTCTCATAGTGTATTACTTCCCAGTAAGTCTCAGCTGATCATGAGCCCCAGCAGCACATATCTGGAAATTAACAACACATAATTAGCACCTTTTTAAACAAATATGATGAAACCCATAGCAAGCTACCAGTGCTGTGCAGGTTCTTTCTATGACAAAATTATCCTTGCCAACCAAGTGTTGGCAAAAGCTATAAGGTTTTAACATCTTATTTAGAAATCATAAGCAAATTTAGAAATATTGTAAATGATTACACTTACCTTTTTGCTATGGAGAGACAAAGCCACATGTTCCTTTGATGATTGAGAAATCTTCGGTTTCTCATTTTTCTCCAAAAATCTCTACAATCCATGAAAGATGCATGTAGCATAATCAAAAAAGCTAGGCCAAATTAGACTGCTGAACTCGGACTCCTCTGTTACACGACAAAGACATGGACAAAAACATGAAAGAAAACAAATATTATACTATACTGTAATTTGAGAACCTGCAGTCTTGTGTTATCTTGGCTAATGTACGGTAATCTACAGTTTTTAATGAAAACACACTGTTGAAAATTAGTATATTTTTACAGTAATGGTTTACTGTTTTGTGGTAACTGCTGTAATCTTCAATTTGAGGTCCACATGGCATAAAGACTTTGCACCAGTGTTACACTCAAAATATATGAATGTTAACTGGTAAATCTCCACACGTAAAGGAAAATGATCACATCATTTCAGTTGTATTTTGGTGCTTTGAAAGTCAGTAAATGTCATTTATAATTGCAGATTCACTGTTATAGGGAAATATATAGCCACATTGCCATGGAGTGTGTATAATTACTTCTCATAACAAGCTCACAATATCATTTCAAGATGATCTAGTTGGCCTTACACAGTGCCTATAATTTCTTTTTGAAAATGTCAAGTAAATAGTGTATTTTTTCAACTGGTTTGATGTCTTTTTTCCATATGAAAAAATAAAACTACACTTCATATAATTCTTACATAGTATTTTGGTATTTTCAACATTTACAAGATTGTATTCAATTCATAATAAGAAAATAGTTGGAAGTACACTTTCTTTTGTAACTTTTTTTGGTAAAGGGTCCACCTCCTGTTTCTCTTGTTTAGTCTGGCATGTTCCACTGTATGCCTCAATCCTTCTCCATAGAAATGGCAAGTTACAGTGAGTGGACACACCTCTCCATAGAGCAAACCTGTAAGAATGCATGTTTTTTTGGCTATTTTTTAAAATCAATAATTATAAATACACCTGTAATTGATTAAAGGTAAGATATGTTTAATGCCATACTGTTGAACATTCCAGACACAGCAATAACATCTTCATGGAGACAAGCAGGTGACAACAGCCACCCCCATCAGAAAAGTTCCATAGAGTACCTTTAAATTTCCTCTACAGTCTAAGATTTGTACTATATAAAAAGAGGCAAAAAATAGAGAAATTATTATTCCAGCTTTATTTTTTTTTATGTATCTTTATTAATACAGGGAGTGTGTACGTGTTTATTCTCATTTTTGTAGTGTGTGTTTATTCCTTAGAGTATTTCCTGAATATCTCCGTATGGTGAATGAATTTGCCCCTTGTACCTGTCTCTTTCTGGTTTGTGTTCAGGTCAGGAGAAGTCTTACTCACTGAGGAAGAGGAGGTCACTGAGAGGAAGAACCGTGCCCCACTATGCGGCACTAGAGCCCCATGGGACAGGACTAATGCTAGCCTCAGAGAAACCATTTACCTTCACACACATGGACGGACAGCCCATAGAACGACCTGAGCCAGAGCCCATGGAGGTGGAGAAGACAGGTGGGTCACCCCTAATGCTCATGGGTAATCTTGTGTGAACACATGAGTGGAGGAAGCAGAGAAAGAGGTCACAGTATAGCAGCAGTATAACACAGCGTGGCAAATAAAAGATAATATTGAGACTGCGCATAGGGAACGTATTGGTTCAATATTATACTTTGTCACGGATCCAACAGGTCATTTATGTGTACTAACTAACTTCTAATGCCAGAAAAGTTCCATAGTGCGGCTTTAAAATTTATTTACAATCTTAACTGTATGTATTATTTAAAAATACAAGGATTAGATGGACAAATGTGTTTGAACCAGCCATTTATGTTTGCTAACTGGAGTAGAGGCTTGCAGGCATTTCCTAGTTTATTGATCAATACTTACAGAGACAAGAGTAAAGTCAAAGTTCCAAAAGTTTCGAGCGATCTCTATAGTCTAAACTTTTTGGAACATTAAAAAACAAAAGCTATTTTATTCACTGGTGAATTGTGACGACTGGAACCCAAGCATTGCCATAACAATAATAGAGACTCGCAATCTGTTCAGACCATATACAACACCAAAACTAGGACTGAATGGGTCTAAAGCTGATACTAAACCTGGACTAAACCAGGACCATACCAAAATCTACATTGGGACTAAACTGGGCTTATTTTTAATGGCCTCAACCTAATGAAAAATGCTACTTTGTCATACTTTTTTCAGTTATTTTCAGTTAAACTATGTGGGAGGATAAGAGTTCTCCTACCTGCTTGTCTCCATGGCAATTTATTGTTTTGTCTAAAGGTTCCGAAGTATTGCATTAAAGGTTAAAAAAAAAAGAAATCTTTTTATTCAGTAACAGGTATTGTTATAGTCCAAAAAAACCCATCAAAAACATTCTTACTGTGGACAGACTTGACTTGACTCTTCACAGATCTTAGCTGCAACTGCCTGTGTCCATGAACATATATAGGTTTAATGACATACAGCAGAACATTCCAGGCAAAGCAGTAACACCTTTATGGAGGATACATGTACCAACACTCTGTGGCTCACCATTGATTAGGCAATTATTACTTGTGATAAAATGCTTTTATTACCAAAAGAAAAATCTTTGGAGTGATTTTTTTTTTTGCCTAAACTTCTTTAATAGCATAAGGACTCTTACTTGTTCATTGACAGGAGCAAATTTTAAGTGTAAAGAAAAAAATAATAATTGACATAAAAAAGTGAAAAGCATTTTAACATTGTTTGTCACACTTACATGTGTGATAAATTTACATTCACTCACATATTCTTCTCACTGTCCTTTACTTCAGCTGCTTGTTAAAGATTGAAGCAGAAACTGTCGGTGGTCGCCATAGAAACACAGGAGTGGGCCGTTACCGCGGAGACTCGCACCATTTCGAGGTCTTCTGTTCTTCTCTGGTTCTAAATAGAATAGTAAAACTTTCTTGCTACCAAGAAGATCTTTGTAACCACTAGAATTTCTGAACAGAATAGGCCAAAACTGTTTCTTCACTTTTAATGGCCTCTGCCTAGTGTGAAAGATACCACTTACTCACACTTTTCACATTTTTGGCCTTGGAACAAACCATGCAGTTATTTTCAGGTGTACATGGGCGTCTGCCACCAACTTCTCTCCATGGCGGTTGTTTGGTAATTGCGTTGCTTGAAGGTTCCACGGTAAGGCATTAAATGTTACAAATCCCATCTTATGTCAGGTGTTATTGCCAATAAACTTGTGTATGTATTCATGCTGTGGGCATATTAACCCTCCACAGATCTGACTTATAACTTGGCCCGGTAGAATGACCTGCTCGTCCACCCGTTTTGATCACTCTGAGACATGTTCCGGGTGGTGTGGTAGAAACGATAGAGGTTCAGTCCAGGTTCAGAAAGTTTACTCTGTATCATAGATAGAAAAATCGCAAACTGCTGTGAGTCAAGGGATCCAGCAATTATTTCTCAGAGATACCACAGCTCTTTTACATTTGAAATATTTACATTTGAATATTCCAAAACATTATAAATTCAAACGTGATCAAATACTCTTTATATATTGCAGCTGACATGTAACTAGCACTGTCCATCTTTACAGTAAATAAAGTATCATACCTACCTCACCGATTTAAAAAAATCTCAAATTCAGGGGATTATAAGGCATTACATAATGATTTACAGAAGAATTATTGATGATGATTGAAAACGCCTGAATTTCTATCAACTTGTTACATGTCATAGGTTTAATGCCATGTTGTGAAACATTCCTGGCAAAGCAGTCGCATTTCCATGGAGACAAGCAGGTGGTGAACCCTCCCGAAGAAATGTTACATAGAATATCCAACGGGGAAAAAGCTAATTATTTAAAGGAGAACTGATTGTTTTTAAGCAGCATGTTTCACAGCCCTTACCAAGTGAGTAAGTGTTGTAAAAAGCCTTATTTCATTTTATTTGCAGGTCTATCCTGGGGTCTTTAACTCTGACATGCTTTGGATTTTGGGTATTTTGTTGCTCATTTTGAATTGTCGGGCTTGATTAATGTCATTGACAAACATATTACTCATGTGGTTTAGGGCCGCTCACCATAGTAATGCCATTGGACCTGTCCTGAACATAACCTAATCTGTTGTTAATTTTTCCCCTTTCAAAAACAACCATAGAAGTGGACACTCATTTTGAAAAGAGATTTTATAAACCTGCTCCGAGCACATAAGGCCCGAGGTGAGAGCTTGGCTTTATTCACACATATGCACGAACTCTGATCTGGACCAAACAAGCGGACCGAAACCCACCTAAAGAGGTGCTCTCTTCCAAACAGGAAGGTTTGAATACAAATGACCTTGATCTGAAACAAACACAGAAAACATGTACCTTTTTGGGCTTGACAATCCACCGTCAAGCCAGAGAGATGCACAGGAACATGGGGTTTGGGCACATTTGTTTGCTTATCTTATACTTCACCATAGCTTATACTTTAGCGTGCACACATTAACAAACTGCATGCCATTAACTGCGTCCAGATGTTTGTCTTTTCAATAAAAAAAAAAAAATAATGGCTTTATCGCTGTTGTTTTATTCACACTTATCAAAGCCTAATGAAGAGGAAATGAAAGCATCTGATTTGCCCCGCCCCCCCAACCCCGTCAGTTCTGTCCAGTGTGTACGCTGATTGTCATACACGTGCATTTGTTTGCTTTTTATAGTGCGTTTGCCAAATGTTCAGTGAGAATATGATCTGAACCAACTGAAAAAATAGTCTGCATTTGATCTGGATCAAGCAAGCATTTTTCTGGTGTCAATACACCCTTATATGGAAGTAATGGTGCTTTTTGGACAAACCTTTTAAAGCCTGGTCCATTTGGATATACAGGAGATGAGATGTGGCGAGATGAGCTCTCTGTAAGTGATGGAGGAAAATATAAGAAACTGCAGTAAGACCAGGTCATTGTGCATCAATAGAAAAGATGCGGAGTATAGGTACACAGGGTCGAGTTCAAAACAACATAAGACGTCTGTCTTTTGGTGCTAGTAACTGTAACTAGAGTTGGGAGATGTTGCAAAGAAATACAATGTTGCAATTGATCTGGAAATGTGCAACATTAGAATATAGAGTCTTGTTTATAATAAAAGCTATTAAAGGCCCCCTGTACGTGTTTTTTTTCCATGTATTTGATTAAAGTTATGTATTATATAAGCAGCTCTTGAGGTCAAAATAAGTCTGATGTGTACTGTCTGTATTTAATTATAATAATTTCATTGTCTGAAAATAGGAAAGTGTGTGTTAGCACGGTAGTTGTTGTTAGCTTTACTGTGACAGCAAAACTTTGTTCTAGGTTCTAAAAGTTGTGAAACTCATCACGATGAATAAGGATGTTTGAAATGCATAAAGTATGTGAGGAATCACTTTGAACGACTGCGAACCTTTTAAAATGAACTAGTTCTGTTTTTACGTTCCTAACACAATAAAAATCACATACAGTATCTTCAATAGTAAAGGCTGCAAAAAAGCTTTAGGGTTCTTATGTCAATTCACTGGCATTAAGTGGTCTTATGTCAACATTTGTTGTTGACTTGATATCACATATGTATTAGTTTATAAGTTCATATTTCAGTCCTTTTGTCAGTTCTCCTTGATGTGTTTAAAATGTGAACTGTAAACAGAATCCTATTATTAATAGAGTTTGAGCCATAATTTAAATAATTTTAAGTAGTTTTATTTACATTTCATATTTTATTTATTTTGTAAAAACAATTATGACATATCATATCTACATTTCCTAAGTATTATCTACAGTTCTAAGTGAGTTATTTCAGTCATTTGATATCTTTTGTTTTTAGCGAAAGAGGGCAGGTCTAAGGAGAAAATAGTTCAAATAATTAGGTCAAATGGGGAGGTGCGCTTTTTTGAATGATACAGCAGATAAATGAAATGAAACTCACTATGGACTACTTGAGTATTTGTATAGTGATACTTCTTATTGGAGTCAAGAAGCAGGCACCTTAAGGATGGCTGTTTACATGTTTTGCAGAAAATGTTAAATTTAAAACCAACACAAAAACATAAATTGCAAATCTCATTGCAGTCGCAATGCTTGTCAGAAAAAAACACTCATATGTGATTTCCTGTTGGTAGTTTTTGAATAAATGGTTTCATGAAGGTCCTGAGTCCTGACCAAACCCAACAGCCCAATGATTTACTTGCAGTTTTATAACATTCTTTATGGTAACCTTTGCATTTTCTAAAGAGTTTATTGAGTGTTTTGTTACATTGAAACATTCAAACGAGACCTTTTATTGGACTGTTTTTGAATAGTTATTGAGGATATAATCACAACTGCAGACTAAAGCCGCTGGGTCTCTGCTCGTCGGCTATCTACGAGTAGAAATTAAATCTTTTTTAAGTAGGGCTGTGTTATAAATCAGATTTGAATTGTATTGAAATCCACTTGTTTCAAGATGGTCATTGATCAGTTCAGATGTTTGTAATCTCAAGCATACAGCCAATGTCAGTAAAAGCATGTGATTTAGAGCAGATGTGTTAAATGCCTTATTGGTTTTAGTTTAAAAAAAAACCCAAACTAATCAAGTCTGGGATCGATCAGTACAAGGAAAAATCCTAGCCCTATTTTTAACAATATAACCCAAGAGATGACAGTCTTTTTCTCTTATCGTAGAATGAAACACATCTTGTGTAATTG
>JAIEZT010001318.1:19089570-19194355 GCA_019594935.1 Periophthalmus modestus
CACCTCAGTGTCGGGGTCCAGGGCTTCTCTCCTCTGCTCCACGGTCAACTGTACGCCGCTGTGGACCCCGAGAGCAGCGCCTGGTTCATTAAAGATAATAAGAGGTTTGGACACAACACTGTAGACTCACATATTTAGTTTGAATGGCGTTTCTCACGTGCCAGTTCAAAAAGTCATTCAAGCAACAGCGCAGAATGAAAAGTGGCCAGAATACCCACTGTTACTTGGTTTGATAGAGAAAACATGATAGAAAAATATAATATAATAACTAAAACTACTTAGTTTGCCCCTCCCTTCAGATAGATATATGGCAGTGTCCGCCAGCAATCTGACCAGATCTGAAGAACAAGGAAATGCATATCTTCAGAGCAATAATTCCGATATCGCTTACAAAAAGGTTTGTAAAAAGATTAGTAAAAGTTAAGAGGGCACACAAAAGTAGATTACTACATCATTCTGCAAAGCACAAAGAAATAAGACTTGTAGCACAACAACATAAACCAGCAACACAGGACCATAGACAGTACAGGCAGCAGGCAGTACTACAGCAGCATAAAAAATGTCATTATTAATTATGGTCACAGACTTGATTGATCACTTGATTACGTGACCATAATTTGAGAATGTTTTTAAAAGTTCTCCGTGTACCAACATTGCATATATGATACAGGGTGTCCATGCAGTATCCAAATATTACAAAGGCAATAGATATCTTAATCAGACTTCAAAGACAATCTAAGTTTATTACCTCATTTAACACACCTCCATATCAGTTCCATTAGTTGCATGAAGTGCATCAAGATGGTGCTCGATTTCTTGCAATGTTCACTGTAATATAGCCTCATCAGTGGTTACAGTGGCATCTGTTACCTTTTGCTTTAGTTCAGTGATGACCTGTATCTTTGTTTGATACACAATATCTGTAACATAACGTATGTCGCAAGGCAAGGCAAGTTTGTATAGCACATTTGTATAGCACAATTTGTACACAAAGTAATTCAAAGTGCTTTACAGAACAACAAATACATTAAAAACACAAATCAAAACATAAATAATCACAAATAATCATCAGAAAAAATAATTAAAACAGAAGAGTGCTGAATAAAAACCTTTTAGTCATATGCACAGCTAAACAGAACCATTTTGAGTCTGGATTTAAACATTGTCAAAGTAGAGGTCTGTCTCACATCTTCAGGAAGACAGTTCCACGTTTTAGATGCATAAAACTGAACTGCTGATTCCCCATTTTTAGTCCTGACTCTGAGCACCCCTAGATTTCTAGCCTGATTTGAAGGTTTTAGAGAGAGAGACTGGAGGTGACTGCTGACACTTTCTCTGTTTTCTGTGGGCCAAAGATGATTTCTGTCTTGTCTGAGTTTAGCTGGAGAAAGTTGTTTTGCACCCACACACTGATCTGTTGGATGCAGTGGGAGTGTCACACAGCCCCAAGTCTCAAATGCAATATTTTTTTTGAAAATGTGTCAAAATGAGACTTTATATTACCGTATATTTTTATTTTATCAAGTCTTCAATGAACTCAGAAATGCCTCAGCAACTGTGGATTTTTTTTTTTTGAGCTGTCAAAGTAAATTCCTCAAAACAGAATATATTCACAAGATGTAGCTCTATCTCATGAAAAAAATAAATATAATTTTGTGTGTGTGACCTCATAGAAGAATTCAACTGACCCCTTTATAGAGTTTTGTAAAAGAGCTGCTCTGAGCTAGAACTGGAGCTTGATGTCCAGGATCACAAAAGTCCACAAAAATCTTAACAAGAAACTTCTGGGACAAAATGTCCGGGTCATTTTGACAAGAAAACTGTATCCTGACAAGTTTGTTTTTTTGAAGGATATAACTTCTAGATTTGAATTGAAAACTATAAAGTCTTCTTAGGTGTTTAGTTTTGATTTAATTTGTCTTTCTCACTCATGTGCACTGTGGAACTTTTCTGGTGGGAGGTGCACCAGGTTTGTCTTTCTTTGCTTCCTCATGGAGACAAGTGTGTCACTCCACCAGACCAAGTTACATGTTAAATCTGTGGAGAGACCCCGCTCACAGTAGTGCATATTTTTAAGCAATAAAAACACCTGTGAAGGAATAAATTGTACAACATTATAGGCAAAGCACCAGAGAAGTCATAAAGTGCACTAGATGCTAACATTCACCCAGGGCCTGTATCTTTCATCTAAAAAAAACACACTTTTTTTTTTAAATGAAAATACCGAATAATGCCTGTAAATTCTAAAAGGGTTTAGTTGGAAGAGAACCTCTGTTGGGGTTCAACATTAAAGTGAGAGAACAGACTATGTTCTTCACCCATGGTTCAAAATTGGGCACAATTCAATTCAATATCCATAATAGAAAAATGGCATCATCAGTTTGCCATAAAATGAATTGAAATTACAGTAAACACTGTATGTTATGTATAAGAGTAAAATAGTTCTATAAAGTGACTTAATTATTTATTAAAGTGATCTTCTAATAACCTTAACCATAGACTTAATTAAAACTCAAACCGCATTAATTTCATCCTTTTATTTGTTAAACAATATTCAATTAGCATTTTTCACTTTTTAATAGAGTGCTTTATATTCACACCATACTTTATGAAAACACATTTATGGAATACAAACTGGCTTTTCATTCCCTACAGAGCAGCGCTGTTGCGAAAATACAACTTTTAATGCAGGACCAGGCTCCAAATAGCTTTCACCATCAAAACAAAATGCCACATGAACAGTATTTTACAAAATTGGTTTAATGGCATGAATAAAGCTGTGAAAACTCAACAGTTAATTAGAACTTTAAAAACATGTGCAGTGTTTTTTGAAATATGTATTAATTTAGGCTATTTATTAAAGGTGCTGTACCTGATTTTTACTGTCTTAAAAAACGTGAAAAACAGAACTAGTAAGACCAAATGATTGACCAAATCACTTGGCCATTATTTCTCATTTACCTTATGAATCCAGTCAAACAATTTTATACAAATAGTATAGGTATTATAAAAAGTTTCAGATAACCCATCTCTCTAATATTAAAAAGGGTAATACATTCAAAGAAAATTCCACTTAAATTGGTGAATTGAAATGTTATGCTAATTAAGATAACAGAAATATCTGAAAGTCAAAGGGCGAGTGTCTACCCAAACTGCTTTTTGTATGTTTTGCTAATGAATAAAGCTCCTTTTTGGACAGTTGCTAATGGTAACCAAGGTGTAAATTATGTGAGATGGTCTTTGTCCATCTCTGAAATTACAATGTCAAAGACCCAATAATCACTATTTATTTTTATTATGAAGAGTATGCCCCATTCATTACAGGTTTCTATTGTAGCAGATGTCACTCGTTCAGTTATAGTTCATCACTGACTATATATCTTGGACAAAGCTTGGCATTACAATATCCAGTAGACCTGTTCATAAATTAAGATCCTTTGAACTTATTTCAGTGCATAAAATAATCTGATACAGGTGACCTTTTCACATATGGCAGCTAAAGACAACCAGCCAGTATTGCTAAAGGAACGGTATGCAAGATTTGCATTATAAATTCCATAAACATGACAGATCAGTCTCCCCAAGTATACAAGATAGACATGTCCAAATAAAATATTACTTTTACCGATGACAATTGTAATTACAAAAAATTTGGACATGATGTCGCATTTATTTATTTTAATTTCATTTTTTGGTTCTTAAGATGAGTATTCAATCAGAAAACAGAATAAGCCTTTCATGAGTCTCCCTTTTGAGTTGCCATTTCCTGTGCTGAAATCCAGTTTAATTCAAGAGGTTCCGAGCTTTCACTTTAGTGAACAGTAAAACCGTGAGAGCACAGGTCTCATACTGTTTCTTTAACTTATTATAGGTATGACATTTTGAAGTAATGCATACATGTCCATGAAAAAACAACCAGCCTCTTTAACATGTATCTGAAGTTGGTTATGTTTTCCTAATTTCATTGAGAAATCATTATTGTTTGATTTGAACACATTTGTTCCATTTCAAAGCTCTCTCAGACTAATAGCTGAGCACTGAGCAGCTCTCCACTGTGGGCCCTGAATTAAGAAGGCTGTCTTTTGTGCTCTTCATATCTTTTCAGCAGAGACCCAATAAAGGAGTGATATAACATCTACGAGGATAATAAAATATGAGCTGCTCTGCAACTGGGGGTGACGAAAGCATGGACTTAATGAACAAAAGTGTTATTTTTAGACAAGGTGCTTTTTAATTTATTTTAGTCCCATTGAAAGGTTATCATTAGACACAAGGATATTACCTGCTTCCTTGAATAGATAGTGGTCAGTGCGTTCTCAAAAATAATCCATTGCAACATTTATTTACTTAATATTACATGAGGTATTGTATGTATTCTTCACCAACACGATCACACAGTCAGTGTTTAATATTTTTGATTCAATGGTTGAATATTTGTTTTATTCAGTTTATCCAATTTGCATTTGATTATAGTGACATCAGTTATCAGTTGTGTAGAGACCTTCTAACCTTGATTGTGCATGAACCGATACATCATATAGTGACATGGCAGTAATGTAAGCTCCATAAAACCAAAATCCAGACAGCATTTAATTGTATCACTGTCCTGTTGAAGTCTGTATAAAATCCAACATGAAACAGCATGCACAATGAGTCAAAGGAAAATTTCAGTATTGCATAAAGTCTTTGTTATTTGGAGTTTTGTGACTTATATATGTCTAACTGGTATATGTATAAGTACACTGTTGACTATAAATCCCTGGAAACAGCTGGAAATGAATCTGAGCTTTAAAAATGTAACTTATCTAGGGCTGGAGTCTAACTAAAGAAATTCTTTGTCGACAAAAGACGTCCTGCTGATCAAGTAGTCTACTAAAAAGAGGGCGTGGCAAAAGCTCTCTCTATGTACCTGACCCAAACTGCACTCACAAGACTATAACGGAGTTCATCCAAAAACAACTATTTATTATTCAGGAAAAAACTACTAGGAAACAATATATAAAGGCAGATTATGATTATACTTGTGAATCATGAGTTGAATCAGCATTTTTATATTTAAATACCAAAAAAAAAAATATATATATCCTTAAACTCCGATATTACGCAAGTTTGACTCTTGTGAGCTGAAAACCATGATAGAATGTTGTTACCTCATCCAAAACATACCTGGAGTTTTATTTCATTCTAAAATTAATCTCTAAAAACAGTCATAGATCTCAAGTACTTTAATACCCTAAATCTCCTTGTGAATCCTGTTGAGACAACCAGTAATGTCAGGGTCATTGGATGAAACATTTCTCAGCTTTTTTGTGGAGAAAATTTCTTCTATTAAGAACTCAACTCCGCCCCGTGTATAGCTGCTGACCTCTCTGTAATCTCCGACTGTAATGTGATTTTTGAGCACTTCGATCATGTATCTCTTGGTGAACTGGCAAATGTTGTACGACACCTGAAACCTTCTGACTGTACACTTGATAATCCCTCCAAGCTCCTAGTACATGTCTTTGATGTGGTTGGTTCCTATCTTATGATGATTATGAACACCTCTCTGAGCTCAGGCTGTGTCCCCTAGTGCTTTTAAACAGTTCAGACTTTGTTCAGACTTTGCTTAGAAAAAACACAATTTGGAATCTGAGGTTCTGTCAAACTATAGGCCAATTTTTAAGCTTTCTTTTTTGTCAGAAGTGTTGGAGAAACTGGTCTTTGTGCAAATTTAAACTATTTGGAGGAGAATTGCATCTTTGAAAAATCTCAGTCTGGCTTTAAAACTCATCAATCACAGCTCTGAAACTGCAACTGCATTTCTATTGTCTACTGTTGATTCTGGTTGTGTGTGTGTGTGTGTGTGTGTGTGTGTGTGTGTGTGCGTGCGTGCGTGTGTGTGTGTGTGTGTGTAAGTGTGTGTAAGTGTGTGTGTAAGTGTGTAAAATATAGTAGTCAGTTAGTCCAAAATGCTGCAATGTGCACATTTCTCCTGTGTTGGCCTCTCTGCACTGGTTCTCTGTCACCTTCAGAATTGACTTTGATTCTGAAGATGGCTTTTAAATGTCTTCATGGGTTGGCCGCTCCATGTTCCAAGATCCCGGCTAAATACTCGAAGGGACCGGGCTTTTGCGGCAGTTGGTCCCAGACGCTGGAACAGCCTTCCTCTGTGTATTAGAACAGCCCAAACATTAGATATTATTTAAATCTTTGTTGAAAACGAATTTCTTTGCCATAGCTTTTAACTCGAGCTGAGCAGGACTCTTTTATTGTATTGTATTTGTATTGTTCTATTGTGTTTTGCATGTTTTTTGCTCTTTATATCGCCTTTGTACAGCACTTTGGGCAGCTGTTGTTGCTTTTATATGTTCTTTATAAAAAAAAAAAAAAAAAAATGACTTGATTCACATGTGTTTGGGTAATTTTGCATTATTTTTATTTACATAATTCAAAATGCTCTGTTCCACCTTGTGATGTCATGTAGTCATAGTTTTCAAGTTAACAGCTACCTTTTATCTTTTCTTCAGTAGAGACTGACAATTCTAGGGCTGAAATTATCCAAATGATTGTAGTGAATGTGTATGGAGTTTAAAAACACAATGGAGCACTTCCTGGATTACCCCATTACATCACAAGGTGAAACAGAGTGTTTTCTGTTCTCAAACTCAGCAGGATGTATGTGTTAAACATGTGTGAATGAAACAAAACACAATTTCTCATTAATCGTTGAATACAAATTTTGGCCGATTAATCGACTAAACAATTAGACGACTGAAGGAACTAAACTGAAATTCTGTTACTGGTGTGTCTCAAGTAAATTAGTACTGACCACTTCCTATTGTATGTGCATTATTAGAAATTGCCCTCAAGTACACAAGATGCAATATGTACTTTTTATCCCAGGAAGCTTTGTGTATATTTGGTTCAATCATAAAAGTATATTATAATAGAAATCCTTTACAACGAATATGAATGTCTGATTCGAATGTTTGTACAAAATTGCAAATGTTTTTGTTGAGGCAGTAATTGATATTCCCTGTCAAATCAAATATCCAGCTTTAGGCCAGTTGTATGGGTGAAAATAATGAACACAGCAATGGTTTTGAGATATTCTAATGTATGCATGAGGGATTTCTTTGTATGCGCCATACATGTCTGGTCATATTGTTCATTAGGATCGCGAGATGAGATAGGCCCTTGTATTGGTTGGATCAGATGCACTGTAAAAACACATTAATATGGGTTGATTCAGAGGTGGAACAGCCTGTCCGGCTATTTGATTCACGCAAAATAAAAGGGAAAATAGATAGAATAGAGAGATTTCTGTTTTGAACTTTGTGGTAGAGTTTGTCTTGAAGAGGGAGAATTTTCCCTTTTCTGGTCATTTGATTTTGATTTTGTTTATGTGAAAATGGAGTTAAAGGGATAGTTGCACCATTGTAGAGGATATAATATTACCCAAACTACAGCCTATGCAATTAGCTGTCTCTGACAATTTCTATTGTGAATTGGGTTTGATTGTGAACTATATTGCTATAAACAGAAGCTGGCTGAAAGAGAAACATCCCGTCCACAGTGATTTCTTGTTTTATTTCGCCTTTATCTGGTGCCTACTCTGAGTGAATGACCATCTTTGTTCTGTCTCCTCTGACCTCTCCCTCTCATCTTCTCTCATTCTCTGCTCCTCTGAGGCTGATTGGATGTTTATGTCGATTGTGTCATTATCAAATCATTTTCTCTAAAGTTTTCAGCAAATCTTCCCATTTTTTGTTTCAGATTCTGTTCCAAAGAGCCGTGTCATTCCCTTAAAGTGAGAAACATCAGTAGTTTATCAATATAATAATTTCACAAATGTTATCTCTATAGGCAGGGAAGATTTTCAGTACCATCAAATTAGAAATGGCTTCTGGAAGGGAGCCTCTTCTGCACTGAACCACCCTGGATGAATGAGGAATTACATTGCTCCTATAGTCTAACCCAGGGGTGTCAAACTCATTTTGGTCTGGGGGCCACATATGACTTAATTTGATCTCAAGGGGGCAAGACCAGAAAACTCACAGCATAAATACTCAAAAATAGCAATAAGTAGAAACATTTGTGCAGAGAAACATGTAAAATATTTGTTTTTATTGAAGAGAACTGTTACTTTATAAAAACATTAAGAACAACCTGAAACTCTCTCATTTTTGTGCAGTACAACTCAATACAGTAATTTTGAAAAAAAAACCCCAAAAACATTTAGACACTTAATGTCCACTTTTCTCTTTTTGACAGAGACATTTCGCTGATTAGGGTGTCACGGACAGTGACCAAAGGACATGTTAACTGCCTGTCTTAAAAAACAGCAGCGACACAGACGTCAGTTTGTTTTTAAAAGTGCCGGGGACAATAACCATAAACTTGAATGTGGATTGAAAAGTACTGGTAATTGTTTATCATAAAAAGTGCCAGGGACATGTCCCCAGCCTGCCCGGTGTAAATGACACCTATGAACCAACGCATTGCATGGCAGTCAGGAAGAAATTCAAATTTTTATTTTTTTAATTTTTTTATTCTACAGTTAGCAAAAATTAAAATGGGCGCAACTAAATGGTATATTTATGTACATTTTTTATGAGCCTTAAAAATTACAATTTATTTAAAAAAAACAAACTTATTTTCAATTTTTGCGGAGTGTATTTTTATTACATATCAATATCAGCTGAGGGCTGGATCAAGTCTGTAGGCGGGCCGGATCCGGCCCCCGGGCCGCATGATTGACACCCCTGGTCTAACCAAAACAGACTGATACTCCGGTTAGGTTGTTTGATCCCCATGTGCTGCATCGCGGTTGCACACTAAATGCAGTGGGCAATTTCCTATAGGGATGATAAAGTGTACTTTAAAGTAATAACTACAGCTACAGCATATTTTGAGCTTTCCCAAATGAGTAGACTATTACAGTATTAAAAGTAAGATTATGAGACATAAATATACTGCAACAAGCTTTAACCATGGTATTTTGTCTCCCAGGCCTTCTATGTTTTGCTACGATTACTGTGTGCATTAATAATTGTAATAATAAAACAAAATGTTATTCAATAAATATATATAATATATAATTTATTCTACAACACAAATGGCAATGAAACTCTGCTGTGGCACATTAAAGTTGTGAAACTGGATTATAAATTCTCATGAAGACTCAGGATGTGATGATCAGAGCATTAGGTCACATTATAACACCTTAAAAGTAACCAACTCTGTCTTTTCTCTAATTGAAAGTTGTGAAAATTGTCTACCCTGTGACTGATGTCAACCATTGCTCAAATTCTCAGCTCTTGTTATTGGTTTTCTGTTTGCAGTTTGGAGGTGACGTTGCAGAAGCGCATTGAGGGGCCGCTGTGGCCTGAGCTGGTGATGGGCGATCGAAGAGGAGAGTTAGTGATGAGCAACGAGCAGACAGCCCAGATCCATGAGAGACTAAAACATCTCACCTCAGAGGACCTGGTGAGGAGAAGCATTTAAACGCACTTACACTATGAACAAATAATTCACTGTCTATTGATCCAGTCTGTTTTTTAGAATAATTATATATTCTATATATAGCTCCTTTCAAGACTCTGTTACAATGTTCCTCTTCCAACCATTGCTTTGCCTGGAAAGTTCCACAGTCTGGCATAACAGGTGTTTTATTGCTTAACAAAAAAATAAATAAAAACAGTTTATCATACTATGAAGTATATGGGTCACATTTTAAAAATGTATTGTGCTAGCGTTATGAGAATATTCTCGTAAAATTACGACTTAAATATCAAAACTTTAAAGTCACAATTTTACGAGAATCATGTTGTAGTCAAAGTAAAGATGTCATTTTATTAAGATTTAGGGGCTGACATCAATGTCAAAACGCAGAAGACCAATTTGCTACCACAACCATAGTGTAAAAGAATAGCATTTATTTGAGTTAAAAGCATTTTACACATCACAGATGTATGGGACGTATAAAATGTCAGCATTTCAAAGGTTGACCTCCTTTATGGACATTATTTAAGCTTTTCACTCATTCAAGCACCAGTCTTTTGCAGTCTGCATTCGCTTTGATTTGGCATTGACCCTTAAATCATTAAATGTCGACTTAATTTTTGGTGATCTTTTTTTGGCTACTTCAATCTCAAAATATTGCTTTATTCTCGTAGAATTGCGACTTTTTCTGGCTCAAATCAAGACTTTAATGTTGAAATGTTAGAACTCTGTCGTTGCGTCCGCATAATTTAGCTTTTCTATGCGACCCTTATACTCCTTCGTACTTCACAGATCTGACCTAACTTTGGATGGTGGATGTCATCTGCTTGGCCACCTATTGATAAGTATAATGCCATACTGTGGAACATATGAGGCAAAGCATTGTATTCGTATAGCCCATGTGGTCCACAGCTATCATAGCTGAAATGGATAAATAATGGAAGATTGAAGTTACATCCAAGTTTCTTCTAAAACTAAAATACAATTCTGTGTATAAATGTATGATTTGAGTTCTGACAAATTGTTGCTGTTTTATATGGGTCTTTGGATCATACAACTCTACACATTTAGTCAATATTGATCTAATTTCTCATTTCTTTTACCCAGAAGTGGTCAATTTTTCATTAAGTTGTCGAGCGAAATCATTAGAGACGGATTGTACACAGCCAGAAAGAACATTCAATTTGAGTTGTTTGTTTTCTCCTCCTTTGCTGTCTGTAGATTCACATTTCATTACATCCTCTTTCCTCTGGGCCCACTCTGCATCCTTTCTCCTTCATCACCATGGCCTCTCAGCTCTTTCACGTGCTTATAGTATTTTTAGCCTCTACCTCTTCATTAAAATCAGGTCCCACATGGATAAACAAACCACTTTTACATGTTAATCAACACAAATTAATTTGCCTCTCTGTCACTGTACCAGATAGCTACCTCGGATTTGGAGAAACCGCCCTGTAACTCTCAGGAGCTGGAGGACTGCGATGGCTTCCCTGATGACAGCTCCAGTCTGGTTTATGTTGATGGAGAGACGATGAAGCCTACTCGGGTGGTGAGTCAGTCCTCTCCTCTTCTCCCATGGGACTTGGTATTTGCTATAAGGGAATGAGGCAAGTTCAACAAGTGAGCACTTATCACCTGGCTGACTTAAAGGCCAGGTGATAACTTAAAAAAAAAAAAAAACAGTACACTTGGCAGCAGTCCAAACTCATTCCTTACTTTCTCAACGCATTTCTATCATACAAATTATTCACCACAATGAGTTTATGGGTGTATTTGACAACTTTTATAGACCAGAGCGGAGTTTTGTCATCACGGTAATGCTAACAAGTAGCATGCTAACTCACTTCTGGGTTTGTGGATAATAAAACGCATTATAATTAGATGTGGA
This sequence comes from Periophthalmus modestus, assembly GCA_019594935.1. Lineage (NCBI taxonomy): Eukaryota > Metazoa > Chordata > Actinopteri > Gobiiformes > Gobiidae > Periophthalmus > Periophthalmus modestus. The sequence goes on from JAIEZT010001318.1 coordinate 19,100,945, forward strand.
CAGTACACATCACCTTTATTTTGAACCTAAGAGCTGTTTTTACAATATGTCTCTACTTGGGCAAAAGTCAATTTTGGTTTATTACATGAAAAAAATGGCTACAGACCCTTTAAAACTGCTCTGCAAGCACTAAGATTTTAAGCCAGGTTTTTGAGTAACTGCAGTAGTAAATACTAAGTGCTAAGACTGCATCTAATGTCTAGTTGTATGTATAAATTTCCCAAAGAAAAACAATCCTAGTTTCTCCAAGTCAAAAATCAAGAGAAAAGGAGATTTGTTAAAGTTAAGGCTTGTTTGCGTCAGTGATATAAGTATATAAGGGACACCATATTGTGAGTACCGGTACAAGGGCTTCAGCTTGTCCACATGTTCACACAGAGATAAAACAGTGCCTGTGCACTGCCTGTGTCCTGTGTGTTTTATGACCTTTTCTACAAATGTAATTCATGAAGATAAAAGGCACATGCATGCTCAGACAGCCACAGCTTACACGTCACTACATCACAAGTCACTATGTCATTTCATTCATAAATATTCAGGAGAGCATTCAGTTTTGTATTTTCTAAAGAACAGGTATATTTTACTTTTACTTATACTTCTGCACTGGGTTGCATCACCAAATTGTGTAGTTTCCATATCTCAGCAGTAAAATCCACGTTTAAATTATGTCCAAAACTGGGATTGGGGGAAAAATGGGAAGTTTGAACCAGGACAAAACATTTAGAACATCGGTGGGGCATGGCTAAATATCTAGAATATACTAATATTTTGGGGGTTTTATCCTTGTGACTATATTCAGATAAAGTTATAGCATGCTTGCATAGGTCTATAAGTATTGTACAAGTAGTGAATTAACTGTAACCACAAAAGTACAGATCACTTCATATCCTTGTTTGAAAGAAAACACTGTAGTTTTGTTTTTTTTAGCCACTTTTTCCAGCCTTTTTAAGCAGTTATTAACATTGTTATAATTTTACATCTAGAAAGCATCCACTGCGTTTTTATTATATATTGCCACTGCTAAAACTGAGAGAGGCAACAAATATTATATGTGTACCAGTTCATTTTATATTAGCCTCCAAATCCAGCAGTATGGCAAAAGATTGATTGAGGTTCGGCAAGAATGCTCTAATTCTCTCTATTGAATGCAAGAAAAATACTGTATTGCTTTGCCCAGAATGTTCCACTGTGTACATTAATGCATCAAACTGTTTTATTCAAATGTATTCCATCCTAGGTCATTTTTATTACAGATTTTTTTTCCCCAAACATTCATTCTCCACAGATCCGAGCTGTATCTTGACCTATTGGTGTCATCTACTTGTCTCCATGAAGACTGATATTTTAAATGCATTACTGTGAAACATTTTAGGCAAAGCTGTGGCATTTCCATGGAGACAAAGATGGTGGACCCTCAACCAGAAGGATCAGCCAGTCTAAAAAAGTATAGTCATAATGGTTATCATATTACTATTACAGTAGGTTCTTACAATAGATGTATTTGTTGCCATTAATCTTTGAACAGTCTGCTTTTCATTTTTCCCTGTTATAACATTTCTGATATTTGTTTTGTAGAAATTCATTGAAATACAAGACTTCCAAATGCCAGTGCTTGTGAATCCGACTTCTTAAAAATGCAATCTCGGGGTTACAAATCAAAATGACCTTGAATGAATGTGTGGGTTGCAGCTGAAAATAACTTTATCTTCTTAGGAAAAAGGTGCAGGGATATGTCTTCAGTACAATGAATAAAATATCACATGCTCTTTAAAAACCCAAAACAGAAAATACTGATGGCACCTTTGCTTTGTCTGTCAGAGGAGGAGACTTATTTGAATATGAGCTATTGAGGATTGATGACCTTTTCTTGATTATTGAGAGAGGAGACGAGCCAATTTCACTCTGTAATCTGTGTTTAACAAAGGGAGAACGCTTTTAATTTATGAGAATGACTCACCTCTTTTTCTATCAAAGCTTTGATTCTGCAAATCTTCAGGCCTCTGATTTACACCTAATTTAATTTAAGATTAATGTACCTGGATTGTGGGCATTTTATCCTTTAGCGACAACTAACCATATCTAATTTTTGTGAATATCAAAGTGCTTAATACATTTTCACATTTCATTGGTGAAAAAAACAGTTTTTGTAGGTTTTTATCCACCCATTTTCTTTTATTCGGGGCCGGGTCACAGGGGCAGCAGTCTAAGCAGGGGCTCTCAGACTTCCTCCATCCCAGACACTTCCTCCAGCTTGTGCGGTTGGACCCCAAAGTGCTCCCAGGCCAGCTGAACAACATAGTCCTTCATGCATTTCCTGGGTCTTCCCCGGGGCCTCCTCCCGGTGTGTGTTTTTATGCTGAAAAAAAAATTATTCTTACTGTGAGTGGGCTTGCTTCTCCATTGGTCTGACCGGTGACTTGGCCTGGTGGCGCTACCTGCTTGTGTCCATGAAGATAAATACGTTACATGCCATATTGTGGAACATTCCTGGCAAAGCACTAGCATCTCCATGGAGACAAGCAGGTTGCAGACCATCCACCAGAAATGTAACATAATGTCCCTTTACATCAGGGATCCCCAATCTCTTTTGCACCATGATCTGGAATAATGTTGGTTTTATTTTCACAGACCGGCCATCTACATGTGGCAGTTAAATATGGCAAAAATAAGTTAAGTGCATAAAAAAATCACTATACCGCTGAATCAGTGGGCGCCCTGCACTTGTTTCTTCTTTCCATCTTGCTCACATTTCTTTCTTTCAATAAACTCTAAAGGCTTATCTTTTAATCCAGGGTGTTTAGTCTCCATGTGCCAAAGCAGTTTTGAAGGTTTCATTGCCCCGTTCCCTTTTCCCCGCATATTACAAAGAGCGGACTTGGCGCTTGAGAGTCACCTGTAGCGACAAATCCATGTTCTAAGTAGGACTCCTGGTATTGTCTGTTAAATTTAGCTTTCTTTTTGTGCGGCCCAGTAGAAAATGCGTAACGGACCGGTACTGGTCTCCGGCCCGGTGGTTGGGGACCACTGCTTTAGGTTCGTCTCACTAGGTATATCGTGGACAGCTGTCTGCACTGTAGACTAACTGTGGCTAGTAGTATTTTTTTCAGTTTAAATTCAGAGTTATGGAAAATCAAAAGCAAAGAAAAGAAGGCATCTATATGACCACCCCCCATGTATTGCAGTGGTTGGAGAAGTAACCAACACATGCCAATGAACTTTCTGTCTCTCTAGTATCATTTGATATGGCAAGACTTGTGGGAGCTATATTTTAGTTCTTATGTAATATCTTGCTTCCTGTAAACATCTCTGATTACACAATCTCTTCTGTTACAAGTAAACATTTTAGTCTAATTTCATGATTATCATAAAATATTTTCTTTCAGAAGGAGTCAGAGTGATGAGACAGAGCATTCAGGTGGCGTCACCCAGTTCAGATCCATTATGGCTGTTTCATGTTCACTAAATCATTTCTGTTTTTACGCCCCCAGAATTACTCCTCGTCAATACGCAGTCACCCTTTGATTTTAATGAAAGGCTTATAATGACTATTTTGTATAAGGTGCAGTGTTTTGCTCTGAACTGGAGTGAATAAATGGACTTTAATGTTTCGCTGTGGATAATACTACTGCTGCTGAACCCTGGTTGATTGAAGGACAGTTTGCACATGCCCGTTCATGTGATATAAGACTATACATTGTGCCCATAGCCGGAGGTTATCTCTCATGGTCTCAGTGAAGCGTGGTTTGTATTCCTCAAATGACCCAATGATGGTGTGCTGTCTGATTTATATGGTAATCTTTGTTGCTCTGTTTTCGTTTTCTTGATTGAATGTTTTCATATTGGATTCACCTCCCTTTTACAATGCACTCTGGTGAAAAAGCAGCAAAATGAATGGGAGAGATAGAGCAATTAATCAGTTGGTAGATATGTTGGGTAGATATTTGCACTTTTATTGGAGCGCATTGGTTATCAGCCTTAAATCTTGGGAAGGTGTAAGTAGGGGTGACAAGTCTCTTAATTTAAATTTAAAACTAGCTATTACAAAGGAAATTGATAAGATATCTTAATCAGACTTGTTCTATTGCACTCAGTGGTTTCCAAACTTTTTACCTCATTTAATACACCTCTATATGAGCTCCATTACTTGCATGAAGCGCATCAAGACGGTACTCGACTTTTTGCAAGTTCGCTGTAGCATAGCCTCATCAATGGTTACAGTGGCATCTATTACCTTTTGCTTTAGTTCAGTAATGTCCCGTATCATTGTTTGATACACGATATCTTTATCCAATTTTGTCTCAATAAACCATGATACAAATTGTGCCTTCTCTTGAGGAATAGCCATTTCTTAGCTGTTCATTCAACAGGATTCCTGAAATACAAAAATGCAATGTGATAACAAACTTTTCAGTACAATAGAATAAATCTAATTAATATGTCTTATCAATTGCCCTTACGATTAAAAAATTGTATTACAAAGAGACGTTATGGACACCCTGTAATGCGTTACTTATTGTGTTGAATCAATATCAGTATCAGGAGAGGCTGTATTGATATACACCATGAAAATCTATATACACGGTGGCCCAAAAGTAACTGACAGTTGAAAAAAATTCATAACTCTTTTGTTTCTAAATATTTTTATTTTATTTTTTCAGAGCATTTAGAACTACCCTTCCGACATTAATATGAGCAAATATAGCACAGAGGAACAAACCCTCATTGTACAGTGGTACTTTGAGTCACATGGGTCAAATTCACAAACCCAGTGGTGTTACTGTCGACATTTTAATACCAGAGATGCCCCAAGCGTAGATGCCATTAAAGGAATAATAAGTCGTTTTCAAAGACAGGGGGCAGTATGTGATCTCCCGACACCTGACTAGTCCCGATTTCTTCTTGTGGGGCTATCTTAAAGAAAAGGTATTTGTGAATAAACCTCAGACAATAAACAACTTAAAATATAATATTGAGGATCAAATAAGAGCCATAAACCAGGAAATGCTTTCAAATGTTTTGCAAAGTGTGTTGGATCGGGCTATTCAGTGCAAAACCAAAAATAGTGGACACTTAAAAAACATGACTTTTAAAAATTAGGTCATTTTTACTTCTCCTATTTTATGTAGTGATGAGTTCAAGTGTAAGTCAGCAATTATAACCGTATATATGGCCAAAAATCTCGGAAGGTTCAGTTTACCTACTGTTAAAATGTGTTGAGTATAACTTAAGAGCTATTGAAGATTTAAAAGTATTAGTGATTTGTGGCAGCACTACATTATGCTGCTTATTTAGAAAAAGTATGTTTTATTATGGAGTCAACATATTCATATTATTTTCATCATTAAATCAAGTGTACTCCAGAATGGAATGTGCATGTAGTTATTTAACAGTGAAATCAAGATATATTTTTGTTGTCAACCCCTAAGTAACTGTATTGGCATCAGTACTCTTACACTGATAGCCTACTAATACTTTTAAAAATTTGAAAATGGTTTAAACAGTGCACATTTTGACCCTGTTTACTTCATAAATTACATAACCTGTTCTGCTGTCGCTCTTTCCTCATTTTGAAGTTGACCTTGGATTGAGTCCAGTGTCTCCGTGAGTGAATAGGGTTTTATTTTTTGTGAATAAGAGCCAGAGGAAGCACGGATGACACAGACTGAGGCAGGTTTGGCATTTCCAGACATCTCGTAACATCTGCTTTTGTACCTCTCACATCCGGAGCTTCGCCATTGCAAAGAGAGATACGTACGTACATTCACTCACTCAGTTCATCTCCTGTGTGTGGTGTTTTTGAGGAAGAGACCAGGGACAAACACTGATAATGGACCCAGAGAGGAGAAGTACAACTAGAACTGGTAATTCACTTTTATGAGAGGAAGCTTTCAGTGTGTGAGGTGGAAGTATTGAAATAAACTGATAGTGCTAGATGTTAGGAACGTATCTTTACATGTGGTGTAGGGCTCAGCAATATGACAAAAAATATAATGAGTTGTTGTATGTTCCTCATATTGATCTGAATTTGCAATATTTTTTGGTTAACACCAGTGAGTGCCCACTGGAAGTGCCATATAAATGTGAAATTATACAGGGTGTCCATAAACTCTCTTTACAGTTTTAAAATGTAATTACAAAGGCAATTGATAAGATATTAATTAGATTTGTTCTGTTGTACTCGGTGATTATAAAAGTTTTTAATCACATTGGCGTCTGCATTTTTGTGAGTTGAACTGTTGGAATTGGAAGGGATATCACACCTCTGGATTTCTATCCATGGGGCGATTTTAAATCCAGCAAAGATATGGGGCATTACTGAACTAAAGCAAAAGATAACAGATGTGATTATAACCATTGATGAGGCTATGCTACAGCGAATATGGCAAGAAATCGAGTACCATCTTGATGTGCTTCATTTGACTAATGGAGCTCATATAAAGCTGTATTAAAGGAGGTAAAAAAACAACAACTTTGGAAACCATTGAGTACAATAGAACAAGTCTGATTAAAATATCTTTTGTAAAAAAAACAAATAAAAAAAAACACGTAAAGAGACTTTATGGACACCCTGTACATGAAGACATTTGAATTTGACATAATTTTACATTTTTCTTTCTTTCACAGATTTTAAATAAATCATTGGGTTCTATATATCACCTCACATGACATTATTCATTCACTTCTGTGGTGATAAACTAGCAAGGTTGCCAGTCTGTTCATCTAGTATGTGCAATATTAATTACAGATTTTTAGACTTGCTGATTAGAGAAATTGATCTGATTTTCTGTTATTTTTTTCATTTTATGCTAATGAATTTACACATAATATGAAAAGTAGTGCCCATGTCAATGCATTAGGATATTATTCCCTGTCGCAATAACCATAGACCATTTGATCCTGTGTTTTTATCCCTCTCACTCTGTTCTTACACTTAACTGCCATATGTTTATCTGTTAATTATTCCTGTCTCTCACACCTTTAGAACAGCATACTACCGCCGTCTGGGTTTGATAAATATGAGAAAAAACACATGGAGAGCCTCTTATCTCACCATGTTGACATTTGGTCTAATCAGAAAATTAGAAAATTAACAGGCGTCAAATACTGTGAAGAGCAGATGATTTCTTTCACAGCAAAAAAACCTCTTCAGTCTACACAGATTTATATCCCGAGCTTTATACTTTCGAATACAGCCTTGTAACCATAAAAATTAGTTGGGCAAGCAGTGGGTGATCTGCCAATCCGGACGGCTTGTTATATTGTGAATAAGTGTTTTTCTGTTCAATGAAACGGGTCTACATAACCCACCCTCTTCTCATATTGGTCAAACGCCATCTTGCTGTATGTGAGTTACTCCGCCAGCCAGAATCAAATGCTTTGACAAAACTTTACAAAGATGATTGGGTCTGGAACTGTATCCTGTCACCCCAGATTAAGCAAGTAGAAAGACACATGCTCTGTTCAAACAAAGATGGTGGCTTACATGTAAAAAAGGAAAACAGCACAGATTTTTGCAGAATCAAACGGCAAAGCACTAAACTGCTATTTATCTCAGTTAAAAGAAGTTACATATTTTGCTCTGAATAATACTAGAATTTTTGAGAGGAGATGTCTTGCACATTTGAGACACAAGATGCAAAACAGCGGTTGTGGTTGGATTGTCCCAATTTAGGACTGTGGTTTTTCACACTCTCTGTTCAGATTCCAGACCCTTCTGGATTCGACCATAATGTAGAAGTGTCGGGCGGTGACTGATTAGATTAAAAGTGAAGAGTGAGGTGTATAGATTTGGGGATGGTTAGCTCTATTGGTAATATAAAGCTAAGTGTACATGGCTTGTGATAAAATCTTAATTGTGACCTTTCCTGTCAAATCCAAACTGATATCTCTTTGTATCATTTATACAGTGAGATATCAGTCTGGTCCCCACTCTCCTCCCCAGAGGTAAACACGATTGCGCAATCAGATTAGTTTATTTCAGTGACACATCTGAAACAAAGGAGCTCATTGGTCAACCTCTGTTTTGGTTTTGATTCTTCCTTCATTGATTCTGCAGAAATCAGCATTGTTTTTCAATCTCTGTGATATTTTTTTCATGCTTTTTTCCTCATAAGCAGCAATATTTTGATATGGGCAGATCATGCGTGTACCTGATTGGCTAATCCACTTGTTAATCACGCTCATCTAAACTCAAGGAGATGCAATAGTGACAAGACTCATATCCTCAAGCAAAGAAAGAAACAAAGAAAATTGTAATAAGATTTTCTTTTGTCATGTTACCTTTAAACTGACCTTTGGGACATAACACATTCCAAATGTCAGTGTCAGCACTTGATAGTCAGTAAGAATTTGCTTGGTACACCATGTGACTTCCTCCTTGGTTTGGAGTACATAGAGCAAGTAAATCATTTTGGCTGGCCAGGCAACATAAGAATAATTAAGTTAAGCATCATTTTAAGCACCAGTTGTTTGGGAAACAAAGTTGCTTTGGTCATGACATTTTCCTTCCTCTATTCTACGTTTGTAGGTTTGAGTTTCCGAGCACAGTCAGATCAAATAGACTTTTGTGTCAAAAGCTTTTGTGCTGGTTTCACAAAGACGTGTTTTATCAGCTCTGATAATCCTGTTCTGTTGTGTTCACTTAAATACAATTCTCTACAATGGTCTGATCCAATAAGAGAAACTGAAAGAAAGTTTTTGGGTTTGTTTTTTTTTTATATGCATGCAACAATTTTAATATTATCCTGCACAATCTATGACACCATAAATTTACTAATGTACTTAAGCACAAACTTTAAAGAGGGGTTATTACACACTTGTATGGGGTATTAATTGCTAACACATAACTTTATGTGTTAGCAATTAATACCCTTACCTTTTATTATTTAAAAAATGCTATAATTACCAAAAACAACGTATTAAAATTAATTTTTGAAGCTCTGAGTCTCCCCTCCCTTGGCTCTTGGCGCCAAATTAGATTAGATTAGATTAGCCTTTATTGTCTCCCTTAGGAGAAATTTGTCTTGAGACAAGGGAACTCATGCCACATATAAAAACCCATATAACATTATAACATACAGTACACACACAGTGGACACATCAATTAATGCAGTTCATCAAAAGAACAACCATTCAACATTTGATAATATTGCACCGGCTTCCCATAATTAGCATATTTTGCACATTCCCTGGGGCCTAAAAGTATAGAGGTGATTATTGCACATTCCCCAGGGCCTAAAAGTGTAATGATGAGTATTGCACATTCCCTGGGACCTTTCTGCCTAAGGTGCCAAAGGACACTGCACACTCCCTGAAGCCTATACCCACATACGTACGTACGTACATACATACATACATATATAGTATATGTATTATATAATATATATTATATAATATATATTATATTATATATTATATATTACTCAAAAATGCATGAATGACATAAAACCACTTCAGGTATGTTTTTGATGAGGGAACAATAATTGTCATCTTTCTTTTTGCTTGTAGTTGTGTTTTGGGGACATAATAGTAATCATACGTTTCCAATTTTTTAAAATAGAGTTCAATAATTAGTGAATCAAGACTTTGTGCCACTTGTCAGTTGTATTTTTCCATACCATTTTTTCCTCAAGGCCACTGTCCTATTACAAAGACTACACAACAGACAGTGAAAAGGCATTACACAAGAAGTCATTAGCAGTTTTCTTAAGATTTTTGAATTAAAGGATTGTACGGACTGCGTCAATGAATCGTCAGCCTTTTGCAGCATATTGTACGTCCAAGCTTTGATTCATTCTCGTTTCGTTGGTGCAGAGAAACTAATAAACAAGATCAATGGGCGTTGGCTTTCAGCTTTAATGAAAAATCCACTTCACTAGACTCTATTGAAAAATTGTGTCAGGCAGTTTGCACACATTAGCCATAACATTATGACCACACAAAACTAAAGTGTTTCAGCGCAAATACGCCTGGATATCATATACGCCCCATATTCAAAATTGAGCTTTAAACCATGCCATAGTGCTATTCCCTCATCATTAGCATAATCAGTTGTATTTTGATTGATTCATGCAAGTTTGAGTAATCCTGCATTGTCTTGCTTTTGACAATAGCGTGTGTTAACCAATCAGAAGTAGAACTGAACAAACTTATACTCCTATACACCCTCTTGATTGTTTTGCATAAGAGACCACAATTTATTAACTTATCAATTTGAAGCTACCTTGGTATATACACTAGTACAGAATGAAGAAAATGATTTGGTCCTGACAGAAATTGAGATTTTTTTTACTTAATCTCTTTTTGGATGATTTTGAGGAGTATGTTGTGATATGATATGCAAACCTACCATACATAATACTATCAATTATAATGTACTTTAGTAACCACAAAAATGAATTGTTTAAACTGTGTTGTTTAAATTGAAAGTCTGTCTGGTGTATGCTGTCATTGAAAACACATTTATTAGTTTTTAATTACCAAAAAAATTGCAATGAAGATTATGATTGATCAGTTTGAGGGGAAAAAATATAATGATGTGGTACAAATTTAAACCCAGTAATTGTGTTCCATGCAGTTTTATAGCTCTGAACCTATTGCTCACTTGTCTCTGTCTCTTTCTGGCTTATCATGAAGTCTGAATAAAGTCCAAGTGGAGTGTCAGTAAATGGGATTTGGAGTGTAGGGGAGGGATGAGCTGTTAAAGGCTGTCATTGTGAAACCATCAGAAACAGGAGGGAAAGCAATCCTCGATGGAAAGAAGAGGGAGGAGAGGTGGAGAGGTGAAGATCGGTGACAGTTTGAGAAATGCTCCGACCACTGCAGATGAAGGTAATGGCTTCATATCAACAGCCACAGATCACGCAGGGTTTAGACTGGGACTCCAAACCTGAGTTTATTTAGACTTTTTGCTGGAGGGATAGTTGTCTTGTCCCTGTTGGGCTTCCATTAGGGTTGTTAAAATGTATATCCTTGTACTGATTAATACTACTATCTAAACTGTACTCATATGGCCGTATGAACCGATAATGGTTAGTACTTCAGCCTCATAGCACTAAGGTTTCAATACTGAAAATTGTTTCCTCAATAGAATGCAATGGTTGATTTAAATCTGAACTTCTTTTTAGAGGAATTTGGTATAAAAGATTCGGGCAGTATATGGATATTACAATATAAACATTTTTACATAAACATACTGTCCTTTCTGCATTAAAAGGACAAACTATGGCCTGGGGGCCAAATGCGGCCCTCAGACCAGTTTTTATTGGCCCTCAGGCCTCCTGCTGAACCAACTCAGTTGATCATAAACTGTACTTTTAACAGCAAATCAAACTATTTCTACCTCTATATCTCCAAACATCACATTGCATTGTGATACAGACCTAAAATGAATGTGTTTCCAGCCTTATGAATCCACAGCAGCTCTGTCAAAACTGTATAAAGCACCGCACTGCATTGATCACCGGTCTGTGGCCCTCCGCTTCAAATATGTTTTGAGATGTGGCCCTCGATAAAATGGCTTAACTTGCCCCATGATCAAAAACAATCCAAGGTATATTATTCCAAACAACATGCAATGATCAACACAACTTCTGGCAATCAGCCCTAATAATGTATTTTTGTCTTGCATTTCTTTGTTTAAGAAATATTTCTGTTGCCTGCACTTCAAAGCTTGTACCTGACGCTGTTCAAGCTAAAAGAGGAAGAATTGTTTACGAGCAGAAAAACAGAGGTGTTTTGTCAGAAAACAAAAATGACTTCTGTAGAAGTGGCTCAAAATCCATTGTATTTCACAGTGTTGTGAAAACTGGAGGGAGATTGATATAAAGAAAGTACACTCTTTCTTATATTCGATTAATGTGGTGTTATTTGTAAGTCATGGAGATGAACTGTTTGTACAGAGTAGATTTATAAAGTTTAATTACCTCATCAATCACATTCTGTTTGCAAAGCTGGCTTCAAATTAATTTCATTCACTTTCTTCAACCATAAACCTAAGTTCCTACCAAGTATCAAAATATTGCTTAAAGTTCAATATATATGTAAATGATATAGTTCTCTCTACTGGCTGAACAGTTTTAGCTATATTAGTACTTCTCTATAAATTGCATCTACCTTTTTTACACATAGATTTTATAGCACAGGACAGAAGCAGAGTGAAATACAGGTGAAGAGTGGGGTGAGCCCTTCAGTCTACTGTCAGATTCAGGAATAGGGGTAGAGAATGTATGAAAAATATCACAATAGTTGTTAGAGATGCACAATATCAGGTTATCAAGAGGATAAAAACTAATCCAAAAAGGCTGCAAAAAGAACTGATTAAAAATGAAAATAATTAATTTAATAAAAATAAAATAATAAAAATTGGCTGTTTAATCTTTCAAATACGGTATTCAGATGGAATATTTCTGCATTTTATTTTACAGTCCTTTTAAGTTTTTTGTGACGTCTGAATTTCTGATGGATTGTCATAACATTGTCTAAATACTGCCATTTAAGTGATCCTAAAAAAAAATAAATTTTTGTCAGTTATTTTTTTAGTATTTATCTTTATTTATACAGGAACAAGCCTAATGAGAGTACCAGATTCTCTTTTTAATGAGTGTCATGTTACAATACAGTATAATACAAACAAAAACAAGCTAAACAAATAGCTCCATATGTCCATTTAAAGCATTAAAAACAGAAGCAGGTGCAATTATAAATGTTTATCACCAGATTATTAAAATGCATTAATGGCACCAGTGTATCCAGTTTTGCTTGGCCTTGAAATGTATTCCATTGTTGGGACGCAAACTGACCAAAAGCTTTTTTTTCCATTTCAGTAGCCAGTTTTTAGACTTAGTCTAAAGACTTAGTCTTAGACTTTTTAAAAGTTCTTGTCAAAGGTCAACAAACAAATGAGATATTCAGACATTTATCAAGAAGTCCTTTATATTTAATAAGATAGTGATTGCCAACCTGCTTTTTAATAGATTGAACAGTGATGGGTTTTAAATTCATCATCTGTTATGAAACGAATGGCAGCGTGAAAAAGTGCATCTAAAGGTTTCAAAGTAGAGGCTAAAGTCTGCATGAATATTATATCTCCATAACTAGTACAAGAAGAAAGGTTGCTTGAACAATTTCTTTTCTGTAATTCAATGGGATACAAGATTTGTTTCTATGATAAAACAATGCTGGAAACAATTACATGTAGCGTTGTCAAATCCAATATGCTTCAGACGCTTCAAGAGGATTTTATGATTTACTGAATCAAGAACTTTTAGTGAAATCAATAAACTACACTCATCTAGGGATGTGAAAATGTAATTTAAAACTTTTTGTGGTTTCAGTGACAGTACTGTGCCATTTTATGAAACTCTATTGAAAAGACTTCAAAATGGAGCATTTATTTAAATAAATTGTAACTTGATTTGCAACTAACATTTCTAAAACTTTTGCAAGACAAGGTCATTTAGATGTTGGCTGGAAATGATTTACATTTTTTGTTGTTCCACCTTTATGTGAAAGCAAATGTGCCATTTTCCATAATTCTGATATAACTGCCATTTGAATTATTATATTAAACATGTGTAATGAGGTTGGAATAAATATGCAGTTAGTAAAAGACGTTTTGGCTGAAGGTCATCAGCTCCTGTTGTCAGAAGGATCACCATTATTACCCAAAACAGTATGTGTGAGTGTAGAGATATAATGCCTTTTAAAAGCATCAAATATTTCCTCTCTAAAATTTAATAGAGCTGAATCCAGTAAAATATTGGTTGGTAATGTATGAATATTAGGTTCTGAGAGGAATCTTACTGTCCCCCAGATCTTTGGCAGATTTCCGTCACTCTCTCTCAGTGCAGACAAAGATGAAGTAAGAAGCTTTTGCCTTTCAAACTGCTGAGAAACATCCCAATCCAAATCTGAACTAGTTGTTTGCAGTTTTCCAGGCAGCATTTCTTTATCTAATTAAAGGCAAGCCTTCTTTCAGCACAGAAGGCTTGTTACAGCTACTTTTAGGTGCATGTCTGTCTGCAATTTCATTAAATATCAAATTTTTATATATTTATATATTTTTTTCTGCTCATTGAAATGTGTATATGATCCTCTGGCCTTTACACATGCATGTGTCTTTTTAGCTTTTGCATTTCAGCTACACCCAATTGGACACCCAAAATACCATTTGCCTTATAATTATGGGGTTTGTTTGGTAAGATTATAAAAATGAGTGCGCCAATATTGCCCACACCCACCCTCAGGAATCAAGCTCAAGACTCTGAAGCTGTCCCTTGGCCATCCTGCAGCATAGATTGGAAATAAACTTTTTTTTTTTTTTTTTTTTTTCATTTTAAACAGGTGAATTTGGGGAGTCACCAGTATCTGTTCACGGTGCAGTCTGACCCGACCCAGATGCCCTGCCTTTGCCTCAGACATGACGTAGATGCTCTGGTTTGGCAGCCCCGCCCTGAACAGCCTGACCACATGTGGGAGCATGTGGCCACTTTCAATGCACTAGGTAAGAGTTTACAGACAGACTTTTTCACCGAGCAAATCTGAGTGATACACTAAAGGGCCTCTGTTATTCTAAACTTACTTTTTGTGTTTAACAACTTTATTATCCATATTAACCTTATTTCTAGTTATTTATCTTGATATGTATTGCCTTTTTCTACTCTTCTTACTGCTGTTCTCACATCAAAAACAAAGCTATTGACCTTATTACAGAAGTTACCGTGGGCGTCGCCATCGTCATTTGTATTATCTTGCATGGGGCTGCCGATCTTGACAGCAAATAAGCTCTATATGGACTACAAAGCTGTTTTAAAGCCTCACAGAGAATCAGTGCATTGTTGCCTTGTTGGTCACATGAACATAGACGCTTTACACAAATCAACCTACTTTATATCATATTTTAGCAGCAAAAGTTTTCTCAAATTCTCCATTGAAATAAAAGGGATTCCCACTTAACCAAACGTGCCACCACAAAGGAAGTGCGGGTTAGTAGCATTTAGAGCAAAAGTGGGCGGGGCGGAATAAAAAAGTTTTTTTTTCTGAGAATTCTGTGTCTTAAGAGTTCAAAATGATCCAGTCCAGTCCATCAAGTTCATTCACCTTCACCAGACTTGTTCTGTGACAATACTAAAATTTTCAACTCAATTTTGTTTGTTTTTTTGTTTTTTTGGCTGCTGCTGCTCCACCATAAGTTTATCAGTATTTTTTACCGCCTACAGGACTGCAATTATGATCTAAGTGGGAATCACACACTACTATAATCATATCACCACGATACAGTAATCTGTCACAGTGTCTGCGTGCCTGTTGTACGTCTCCAAGCAACTGCCAAGCCTAGCCGTCACCACCTTTACGCAGAAGTCACAGTCCTCCGTCAGCTTTGTGAATTAGCTCTGTGTGGCCAGTACTGTTTTGGTTTGCCCTGTCGTTTATCCACCATCCATCGACAGCTCTGTTCCAGTACCCTGTTTATTAGTCATTTGAGGCTACTGTATTTTAGATCTCTGAACCTATTCCTTCCGTTGTTGCCACTATCACTACTTATCCTGTCACCTCTTGTTTGCATTATTGTTATTCCCTTCTTTTTGGTGTTCCACAAAAAACTACATAAGCTTCAACTCGTCCAAAACTCAGCTGCCTGCATCATCATCATCTTCATCAACCATATCACACCCATTGTACAATAGCTCCACTGGCTCCTCATCACACACTGCACTCCTCACATTCAAAACTCCACAACCTCACACCTCCATATCTTTGAGCTCCTCCACATTGCCACACCTGCATCCACTCCTCCTCCAACTCTCTGTTCCCTCTGCCCGCCTCATCACCAGGGAGAGCAGAGCCTTCAGCCGCTCTACTCCTCAGCTCTGGAGCATTGTCCCTCCTGACCTCCGCAACACTGACTCACTCCCACACTTCAAATCCAAACTCAAAACGCACGTGACCTATTCACTTTCACGCAGGAAAGGTCTAAGTTTACCCAATAAGTATTTTTTCCGAATCTGAATTCCTTTTTCAAATGAATATGTGATTTCAGTACTATCTGTTTTGGTGTTAATTAGTATCTGGGTATCGTTTTATGTTTTTATTTATTTACCCGTAGCCATTAAAATGTTTTACATTAAAACACGTTACAGCGTCCCGAATCAATGCCTAATGGTCCCTTTTCACGCTGCAGCCTGGCTAGTTCCGGTCCTCTGAAAAGTGCAGATCCTCACTTACTGCTCCATTCATTTTCTATGGCGAATCAATAGGTCAATCAATATTTAAATATCCGGACACAGACCGCAAGTTACAGATGGATAATCACAGCATGTTACGTTTATAAACACAGATGTTTCCTCTTTTGGAGTATTTACATTGTAGTAAAGGTCTCAACATGCTGTGTTTATCCATGCTGACTTCGTCCTGATCTTTAAATATTGATCTGTTTTACTGAGACTGTTAATTTCTTAGAGAATGAATAAGTAAGTGAGGATCTGCACTGTTGAGAGAACCAAAACTAGCCAGGCGGAAGCGTGAAAAGAGCCTATATATAGGACCTTTTAAATTGATTTGCTACAGCTGCAGGATAAACCAAAGGGACTTTAATGTCACTTATCTGTTAATACGGTTACATATTGTTGCTCTGAAAAGGAATGTACCTCATTCTCGGTATTCAAACTGACTAGTTCCTGCCTCTCCTAACAGCTCTGACATTTTCATTTTTCTTTTTTAAGACAAAGCTTTTGGCCCATCTGCTCTAGCTCCCATCTGAGAGAGCACAGACTTGACTGACTCAATAAATTACCTCTGTGGCATATGGGCTCAGATTGAACAAACTCAGATACATTTATTCAGGCTTGTTTTTAACAAATTTGTTCCATCTCCTTTCACCCTTAAGTTAAAGATCTTTTTTGTGAATGATAAGAAATAAGACTGCTTCTGTCATGAGCCTGTCACAGAGTAATGTTATTTAATCCTCAAATTGGTTCTTTTTGAGTATTTTAGAATCACATTTTTGTTAAAGATTTTTAAGACTCACCAATACTGATTTTGATACTTTGGCTTCTATATCTGGTGATGCCTGATATTAACCAGTTTTATTGTCGAGACTGAAAAACGCATTTATTTTCTTCCCTAAAACATAAATTACATATGACCAAACTGATCCAAATGCTATTTACCCTTCAGGTAACTACAGAACAGATTAGTGTAATAAAAGTTCAAACATTATAAGACATTCTGGGCCAACAAAAGCATTTTTTTTCTGATTGGAACCAATACCAACTATCAGTATGGTTATCAGTGCTTCCCTGATTTCCATGTTTAGTTTTTTGTTTTTTGTTTTTTTTTTTTTTTTTTTTTTTTGTGAATTAAGAGAAAATGATTACAAAAATAAAGATTTATCCACATATTAGGTAGGTACTCCAGATGACTGAAGTAACTTTTTGATGTAATTAAAAGTGTTCCTTCCATTCATAACGCTCGTTGCCAGCTCTCTTAATTAGTCTCATTAGCAAATCTAAAATAATCTCTCTTTCTTCTAGGCTACGTCCAGGCGTCCAAGCGGGATAAGAAGTTTGCCACATGTGCTCCAAACTTCTCCTATGCTTCTTTATGTGAATGCCTGCGTCGCTCCTTCATCTACAGACAGCCTGCCCCAGTGGAGACGGTGCTTTTCAATAGGAGACAGGGGCGACAGGTGGGACAGGTGGCCAAACAGCAGGTGTCAAGTCTAGACTCAGACTGCCCCATCCTGGGATTCAGAGCCACCAATGAGAGACTGTACATACTCACCTCCAAAAACCTACATGTGCTCAAGGTTAATAATAATTAGATGTTAAAAGTGCATTGTGTTATCTTTCTGGTGGAAGTATGCCACTTTCTTGTCTTCATGGAGATGTTATTGCTGTGTCTTGAATGTTTCACAGTGTGGCATTAAAGGTGCACTGTATAACTTTTCTGGTGGGGGCCTACTTTCAATATTTTATTGCTGTCTCTGCAAAAGTTCCACAGTGTGGCTATAAATGTGTCTTTATAGCCACACACAGAGGAGCAGATCCAGTTTCAAGCTAATAATTTCAATAATACAAATGAAGTGTAAGACACATATGGACATACTGAGTATATTGTAACAATCAGTAGTGATGCATGTGGAGATGTACATTGCAGAATTGGTGTTCAAAGTATAAAGGCTTAAGCATATGATGAAAATGACTTAATTTGGTCTTTTTTTTTTATAACTGTCAACAGACAAAAATGCATTTACAACACAATATGTAAAAATAAACCAATTAAAAAACAAGTTGTGAATTGATCTAGTAATTGTAAATTATTTCAAAATCTCATCTCGTCGAAAATTCTGTCTCGTCCAACCCCTAATATTTACTGTCGCTGGTCAAACAGATCTGATGTGTAACTTGGCCTGGTGGTGCCAACTGCTTTTCACCATGGAGATAGACAACTTTAAAGCCATACAGAAAATTCTAGTGACAGCGACAACATTTCTGGAGAAAAGCAGGTACCGGACCCTCCATCAGAGAAGTTCCAGTGTCCCTTTAAACTTGTATAACTTGTATATTTCCATGGAGCCAAGCGAGTTATATGGCACTTTGTGGAGTGATAACTATTCAGAAATAACTGCAAAGAACGCTTTTTGTCCCATCCACCATCCACATAGATGGACAAGAACCATGTAGAAACAACTGTAACTATACCAGACAGTTGTTTCTTTGTCTGTTCAACACCCAAGTGAAAAGAGACTAACAGCTCAAACACACCAAAATTGAGTTCAACCTCTTTAAACAGGTAAGACTTTTAGATATTACTTACTTATTTAATGGACCAATGGAAGTTATTAGATCTAGACATAATGAATTGATCTTCTGACCAATCTCAGAAAAGCAGTGTTGCTTAGTTGAAAACTCTGTAATTTTGTGTCTTCATGAGATTGTATACAAATAAATCTCACATTATAATTAAATTACAAGCATGTTTTATTGATCCTATTGAACAATCCACAGATGAGGCATGTTAGGTAATGGCATTTGACCCATTCTTTAAAGCCACTGGGGCAAGGAGCAGGTTTTATACAAGCCATTAAAAGATGCATTGTGCTACTTTTTTGGTGGAAGGTCCGCTATCTGCTTGTCTCTATGGAGATCTTATTGCTTTGCTGTTCCACAGTATGGCATTGGCATGTGGACAGGGTCACCTCTTCACAGATCTGACCTGTAATTTAGCCTGCAACACAGTAGTGAATGATTTAATCTAAATGGATAGAGCATTTACCCAGAACTAAAAGATTCATCCGTTTAGGCAACTATGTCTTAGCCATTGTGAGATAGGGCTAGTGTTTTAAATATTTTTAAATAACAGTTATCAAAAGATGCCGTCCCGAAATTTCTACAGCACAAAGTACCCTGGTCTTATCCTTCGGAGATGTCAGGAGCAGATGAAAGCCTTTATTGAAAAACATTGGTTTCCATAAATCTCCATAAACGTTTTTGACATTTTACACTACATCCTGTCAAACATTCACCACTGTAACAGCAAAGGAATGCCAAATATCACCGCTGCATTTAAATGAGTTTGCTGAAAAATAATACCCTAAAACTTGCATCTAATGTTTTCAATCTAGATAAAAAAAAGAACATTTCATTTTTATCGTTTATGAACCAGGAAGTGCACACTAATTGTAGTTAGCATTACAAAGGTAAAACGTCACTCTGCCTCTGAAAGCTGTGAAAAGGGGTAATTGTGATGAATAATTAGGATGCTAGGAATGCAAAGGTAAGTGAGGCATAACCTTGAACCACTACAAAGCATTTTTCACATTTTTAAATTGGTAAGAATCAGGTAAAGTGCATATAAAATTTCACTCTAACCTATTTGTAGCTTTCACAAACCCTCTGTCACATTGCTAGTATTTACATGCATGATTATTGGTTGCATGCAGCTTTAAAACGGTATTATAGCCGTGTATCAAGTTCTTTCTGCATTTGTGTTCAATAAAACATTTTACTTGGCACAAACGGTGCACAGCGGTTCTGCTTTTTCAGTTCAGTTTATGGAGGTAAAAAAAATAAGAATTACATGCAATTACACTGAAAGGTAAGGTGCCACAGGTCTAAATGCTTTTTCTATCACTGAAACAAATCTTCCTCTTTTTAAATTTTTGTTTCAAATCTATTATATTTTTCTTTCAGCTACGACAGTGTTCAAATAAAAGGGCCCATCCAGCAATAATGTACAGACAAGGGAAATCTCTTTGTTGGAACCCACGGGACACATGCTTCATAAAACTAGCTTTTTTTAATATTGCTGCGCTGAATATTTAATTCTCATGTTGAGTTCACTGTTGTTGAATGTGGTTTAATCTGAAACGCTTTCCATATGCTTGGGCTGTCCTCCACTTGGATGCCTCAGGTGCTCATGGGTAATGGTTTGTTTGGTTCGGGACAAGCCTGTTTGGTTGTGATTGGATTTTGGGGTGTGTTAAATTGATTTAGGACACACAGTTTGTTGTATTAGTTGCAGAGGTTTTGGTTGAGGAGAGAGAGACAAGGTAATATCTCCTAGGACCTGGTGTGATAAGAGTGAAAACATGTGTCTGGCTCTTGCACTTCAGAGATTGAATTACAGAGCCCTTATGCATTTTGTACGGGAGGCTTTAGAGTTTAAAGAAGAGATAATATAACTATTTTAAAAAATTTTATCTGTGCTAGAATGGTGTTCCACCATCGTTGTGTTTTTGATTGATTCATACATGTTTGAGTAATCCTGCATTATTCTGTGTGATTGAAAATCTGCTGTTTGTTGCACAGAAATGCCAGTATGAAGAAGAGAGGGCTATTATTTTTTAATCAGAACTCATTTCTGTCATTTCACTCATTTCTATTCTTAATAGAACAATTTAACTAATATTACAGTTTACATGTACAAAATCTCCAAAGTCTTCTGTAAGGCATTGTACATGGGTTACTATTTTAGGATGGCTTTATTTCTTGTTAAGTCATTTTGAATTGGTTTAATGTAGTTCCTAGTGTATTGCTTTATCATGCAATTAAAAACACCATATAAACGTGGTGTGTGAATGAGTGATTGGTGATCATCAGTTTAGCCCAGGGCAGCTGTGACTTGTTTGGACAATGCAGTATATGCACCCTTCAATATCCAACAAAACCACTTAAACTCAAAAGCATCATTAAGTTTATACAACTGGATGAGTAAAAAGAAGAAAAGCAGGAAATTAAAGATTCATATTCATTTAAAACATCTAATGTTTGAAATTGAATCCTGGAGAACATTGATTTACTGATTATTGCATAACTATAATTTCATTCATAAACTGTAACTATATATCAAACTTTGCCTTTATACTGAAGTTATAATCTAATGTTGCATAAGTAATGCAGCCACTGTTTTAATTAAAGTGATTAAATTAAGAAAGATTAATTACATTTCAGCACAGGCATCTTTATTACAAATGCGCTCTGCAGTCTGTTTAATATGGCAATGTGAATGTTTATATTCCTCAAAAATATTGGCATTCTCACTGTCAGCAGGGTCACCTTTTCACAGATCTGACCTGTAAGTTGACCGAGTGGCATTACCTCATTGTCTCCATGGGCATAAATACATTTAATGCAATACTGTGGAACATTCCAGGCCATAACAATAATATATCCATGAAGAAAAACAAAAGAAAAGTTACATATAGTGAAAGTTGAGTGGAATCATTTAGTTGCATTAATCTGTTTTTATTGCAGTACATCACATGTGGTTCTTTGCTCTTTTTCTAATAGCTTTTTCAGATTTCAGCTTTCAGACTACTTTCGTATGGTAACGTTTAAAAGAACCCAGTCCCTTTGATAAACAATAGCTTTTTAATCAGCGGCCCTCCTATTGGCTCCTCTCTTCTGCAGGTGAGACAGGCCTTTTACATGATTAAACAATTACAGCAGGCAAAGGTACATTTCTTGTGGTCATGGTGAATCTACACGGCTTTGATTGCATATTATTTGGTAATGAACTCGGCGCCTCTGTGCGACATACCAGAGAATACTGTTATTGTGAAAATTATAGGTTAACTACTGTGGTATCAAGGTCTTATGTATTCAAAGGAGAAATGATAAAACTCATTTCACTGTGTTATGAGTAAACAAAAATGTTTCATTTACTTCAAGGCAATTGTTCTAAAATGTTTATATTTTTATTATTAACTATGCAGATCACTAAAAGCTTTTCTGGAAGTAATTTTCTGCTGAAATTATGCAGGGTGCAAAGTACAAATAAGGCTCTTTATTTATTTAGTTTATTTAAATGTGCACTTTTGATTGCAGACTTACCTTGAAAATACATTCTGACTGGGGGAACTTGCCTCTCCACGGATCTTTCAGGTAAGTTGGGATCTAAATTGTCTCTAAAAGTTACATTGTACCGTTGCACCTAACGTGACCTCCTGTCCTAATTGAGATTCACAGCCAGCTAAACTCTCTCTTGCATCACTTCCTTCAAGAAACAGGCAGGTGTTGTATTTGACCAGGATTTAAAGCAAAAAAATGTGACACTGCAATAATACAAAATACAAAGAAGTATTCAGTAACCAGTAAAGTAAGCAATGTTGCACTGACATAAAGGGTTAATGCTGACTGGGGAGTAAAACAGCAACTCAAATAAGCTCCTTTATCACTCCTAGAACATCTCAAATTAGTGTTTATAAGTTTATCAGAGCCCATCGAGTCCTGGTGAATAAGTTCTACAGCTAAACTTTCTGTAGTGTAAGTCTCCATAGCCTCCCCCTCTGGTTTGGAGAGATTGTATAGCTTGCTACTCTGTAATGTGGCACAAGTAAATTGAACAGTGATACGGTCTGTGAGGGGAAAATGATAAAGTACGGTCCTTAGAAAAAAACTCATTATGGTCGTGGTACTCTGTTGGAACTAGAGAAAGGTGTCCATAAAGGTGGCCAGAACAGCAACATGTATGCAGTGGGAATAGCAAAATAAACTCCACTTAACAATGGATTAAGTAGACCAGTCTATGTGAGGATTATGAAGTTTGCGCCAAGGGAGACCCAAGACTAGGGGAGCTGATGGAGAGGGAACTATGCAGAGAGATTAACTCACAATAATTTCCTGAAACAGTCTCTTTATTTGAATGCACTCTGAGGATTGTTGAGGGGTTAGGTGTGGCTCACCATTTCCCCTCCTGAGGCTGGCAAGCTTGGTCTATTGGTCGAGTAGGACAGTTGAGAAGATTGTGGCCATGAAGACACATTTTGGCGAAGGCGATGCTGGCATTCCTCCAGAGGGAGCCACATTCTCCCGAGCTGCATGGGATCCTCAGTAATGGAGAAAGGGAGAGCCACAGGTGGAACGATGCTGGCAAAGTTTTGCAGAGGAGGAGCTGAAATCTCAGGCTGACTGGAAAACCTGGATTATGAGCTTGAGGCACTAAACCTGCCTCTTCTGTCTCTGCATCTTTCACGAAGGTGTTATCAAGCATAATAGAGAGGGAAATCAACTCTTCTAAGGAAGCTGTTTAATATCCTGCTGCAAGCTGATGCACTCCCAGAATGTAGACTCATAATAAAGGCTGAACAGTGGAGTAAGCAAGAGACTACTGATTAAACATTAGCATACACTAATGTAAGAGCTGATTACATGACCCTACCTCTCCTGCGTACCTGTTGGGAGTGGGAATGAAGGGCTTATGGGGCTGTGCAGGCTGGGAAGAGGCAGGAGTCTGGGGAGAAGAAGCTGAAGTAGAGCCTAGAGCAGGGAGAGTGGTGAGCTAGTCCAGCCGTGCAGTAAGGTGGTCCAAATAGAGGTCATCTGGGTAAACGTTGAATACACTTTTTTTAATGAGTCTAATATTGTCCAGTTGGCCCAAACGAGAACCTTGGGTAAACGAGGCCTTCTTTAACTTCTTGATGTCTGCAGGGTCAATTGTGGCCAGATAATTCTGTAGAGGTTTACGGGTGGGACCCCAATGCAGTGCCAAGACTGAGGCAATTTTCAACAGTTTATTTAACAGAAAATCAAGCAGGCAATGAAGGACAGACAAGGAGCGGCAGGTAAGTACAGGTATAGGAAGCAGGACTTTATCAAACACCACATGGACCTTCCCAGGATTCTGTGAATGATAGGTGCCCAAAGTGAGAAGAAATCAGGTCTTTGCCTTTGGTTCAAGGTGGTGCAAACTCAGCATATTTGTTGTCAGTCATCTTCTGCACAAACTCAATGAAGTGTTCTTCTTGTAACGTGTGCGTCGGAAAGACTTCAGCTGCTTGTAGACATAGCACCTGTTGTCTGAAAGAAGGTGTCTTGGGCTTCGGAATGGGTTTTGCCCCCAGCTGTTAGTATCATCTTTGAAAATCTGCTATCTGCTATCTATCTTTTTTCAGAAATATGAGGTCTCCAGCTGAGTGTGCAAGGCAATTGTCCTCACTTGTTTTTGAAAAAAAAAAAACAGTCTCTCCTAAGTTCTCAGCTGTGGGCTTTGCTTGTAGGCTTGAAGGTGGCAGTGGATTGGAAATGGCTTTGGCCTGGCTCAATGTGAAGTTCTTTTATGCTGAAAAACTCATAAATACAGTTGCCAGCATACATAAAACATAAAGATTTACTGATGGGTAGAAATGGGCGAATGGCTTCAGACTGAACAGCAAAACACATCATGGACTGATTGATGTTCTGCAAGTTGTTTACTTCTGGCCACCTACTGGCTAAATCTAATAGTACAATTGCTTCTAACGCCATCTAGGAGGCTGGATGAACAAATATAACAGCTTTAATAAATACATAGTACATGATGTTTGCTCGTATATGGTAAAACATTATACTCAAACCTTTATGACTTTGCCTTTATTATAAGGATTTGGGGTTATTTAAGGCGCAGTACGTGATTTTATTGTCAGAACTTTTTTTCATTTTAAATGAAAAGTTTAAAATGAAATGGTCCAAAGTTATTCCTCACTTACCATTTCAAGTATGCTAATTATTTAAAGTGATTACTTTATAAATGCATTTCACAACTCTCAGAGACCAGAGCAGAATTTTACTTTTACAGTAATGCTAACAACAACTATGTTAATGTGCACTTCCTTGTTGACGAACAATAAAATGCTTTATTATAAAATGCAAAAAGTACACAGCTGACTTATTTTGACCTCAAGACCTGCTTATACATTATGCCTCTTCTGGGGCAAAATTGGGGACAAATTTTGCTCAGATACATGAGAAGAAATCCGGTACAAGCCCTTTAATCTGCCCACCTTTTAAATATACTTTCTATCGTGTGCGCTATTGTCTAGACCGACAGTAGTTTTTTTTACAATTTGTTCAACACAAACTGGTTGGCTCATTAGGTTACGCTGATGTTGGATTATGGCAGAAAAGAGAACTTCACCTCTCTATAATGCAGATGTGTCCTGTGATGTTATATTTTCAAATCTGTTGCTTGTTGTGTTACATTGAACACCTGTTGTCTCTCTCTGGCCTCTGCTCCTGTCGCCCCCCTGCTGTGGTGCAGATGTAATTATTGTCATGTTTGTTTTTTTTTTGTCTTGTAAAACCTCGGCTCCATTTTCTCACTGATCTGAACTGAGTATGTCTAAAGTCTGCTCCAGTCTGCAGCTCCTGTCCCAGTCTGAACCCACAACATTCAAACAGGGTTTTCTTAGACAATTATGCAGACTCCGGCACCAACTTTCAAAACTAAGTAACATTTTTACCTTATTAAACATTTTCTTGTGATTGTTGAATGTCTATTTTTGGGGTGTTTAAGCATCTGTCATCTCCCCCCCACTTGCACAAGACTACATGTTTTTGTATGTGGTTATACTGCCTTATTTCAATGCAAAAGAGAAAAAAAAAATGCTTTTGGGTCTGTTCCCTGATAGTGTGTTCTCGGAGGGTAGGTGCAGGGGAAGTGCTATTGCTAAAGTTACTGAACTGT
Organism: Periophthalmus modestus; assembly: GCA_019594935.1. Classification (NCBI taxonomy): domain Eukaryota; kingdom Metazoa; phylum Chordata; class Actinopteri; order Gobiiformes; family Gobiidae; genus Periophthalmus; species Periophthalmus modestus. The sequence continues at coordinate 19,126,889 of JAIEZT010001318.1, forward strand.
TGTAGAAAAGATTCAAAGGTTGAAAGGTTGGCTGCTATCCAAAAGTCATTTTCAATCTGGACTGAGAAGCAAGAATTTATACTGCCCTGGATTTCGATTATCCCTGCCCCGATCTGGAATATAAAAAATATTTCATTACGATTTACCATCAATCTTGATACCTAACATCATAAATATCTGCAGTGGAGAGTGCTGTGTTGAACTGTTGAAGAAAAAACTGAGCCAGAATGACCCCAGATACAAGCAGATAAAGTGAGTCTACTGTGTGCTGTCTGCATCTAATAAGCATTTTACTGTCAAATAAACAGGAAGTGCACATTGGCAGTGCTAGTTGTTGTTAGCGTTAAACTCATTGCACTTAAATAATTTGGATGTTCGTAATGCACAAGATAAGTGAGGAATAACTTTGGATCACTGCAAACAGTTTATAATCAACTACTTCTGTTTTTCACATTTTTAAGACAGTAAAAATCAGGTACAGTGCCTTCAACCAGTGTCCGTACAGTTCTTCTGTTTGTTAAATGTAGGTAAGGACTTGTGCAGAAGATCAGGATAAATGTATATTGGTCATTTAGTCTGTCCACGTGTTACAGATGTCATTCACTTGTCATCTCAACCTCCCACTGAGCAGCTCATAATTACAGATTCATACATTAGCACACACAGATGTTAGATTTACATGCTTCTTGGGGACATTCCATTCACTTACATTCATTTTCTAAACAGTCCTTTTAACCTTAATCATAGTTACTACTTTATCTAACACTTACCCTTAACCTTTTTAAATCCATAGCTAGGCATGTCACTATAACACATTTTGAAGTGTGATCTATTGCTGAAGTAAATACTGAGGATAAACAGTAATAATGAAACTAATTTATGCCACTGGCACAATAATCGTAAAGCAGGATTATCCTCTGAAAATGTTTAAATTGTACAATATGGTAAAAAAGAAAAAAAAAAAAGAGCTGCAATAAATAAATGTCAGAATAAATCACTTTTGTTGTTAGCCTGTATCTATAATGAATCACATAAGTTATTTATTCTAGCTCAAATTCTATATCATAGTACAGAAAAATAACACTAATTTCCCCAATAGTGTAAAGAAAAAGTCCTTATGAAAAAAAGTATTGACCCCCCAAAAATAGTGTTTCATCTATCATATATTGAACAAGTAGTTATCATGACATGCCGACCCATATCTGAAATTGAAATCATACTGTTGATATAATAATAAAGGATGTACTTCATGGGGACCTGATCTTTGTCCCTATAGGAGAAGCAGGTGCCCAGAATATGATAAATACTCGCCCACACTCACATCAGTGATTAAAACTGTATCTCCATTGTGTCTGATGTTGTCCTCGGAGCAGCTGTCAGTCAAAATTACAAGGCCTTTGTTATTCATGAGAGAGTTTGCAAAGTGAAGTAGGGCACTGATCAAACATGAGCAGAATTTAAAAGATGGTTTATTTAGCATGGTTTAAGACTGTTTCTATAAGGCTTTACACAGAGGAACCACCCCATTGTAATCCTCCTAACATAGACGGAGCTAATCGTGAATATGAAATAGATAAATAATTAAAATTGTAGGTCAATTAAGTTATTATGCTCTGATGTATGAGTATAAAAGAAACAATAGATTTTTCAAATTCTGTGATGGACAATAGACCTGACCTCATGTTGCTGGCCAGGTTACAATAGTATAAGAGAGAATTACAGCCTTTGTGGGATGGATCACAATATCAAATTTGACCGCTTGAATTAGTCACAATTATTGAGAACATTTTCTGTTTCATTCATACTGTCACACATGTCGTTTACCATTTCCATTTATGAAATAACACTTTCTGAAAGAAAAAAATGTGACGGCACTTTACTTTTTAACTGTAGATTGAACAGTAATTCTATTGTGATCTGATTTGTCATGATTATTGATTAACTGGATATTGTTGACATCCCTGTGCGATGACGAGGCTGGCCCTGAGATATTGATGCTTTGGACAGTAGACCTGCGTTATGTTGGACAGGTGCTGCAATAAACACCAGACAGCTCCTCTGTTTAAACCAGGATGAGTCACGCTGTGTTTATTTCATAAATCTTCAGCAAAACAACACTCAGGAGATATTAAGGTGTGTGACAGACTCCTAGTACTCAATCATAGGGTCACCCATGGCAAACAGGTCCAGGGGGACGGGTCAGACTAAGAGCGGTTCAGAAGCCCTTTATGAAGAGAGTAAAACCAAGGCCAGTTACTTCGCTCGGACCGGCGTCACCCGGGCCTCACCCTGGAGCCAGGCCTGGGGTGGGTGCTCGAGAGCGAGCGCCTGGTGGCCGGGCCTTTCCCCACGGGGCCCGGCCGGGCTCAGCCCAAAGGAGCGACGTGGGGCTGTCCTCACATGGACCCACCACCCGCGAGAGGATCTGTAAGGGGCTGGTGCAGAGAGATCTGGGCAGCAGTCGATGGCAGGGGCCTCGACGACCGGATCTCCGGACATGGACACTAGCTCTGGGGACATGGAATGTCACCGCGCTTTACCTATTCTAGGTAAAAGTGAATATCCTTGCTAGGAACTCTTTGCTCTCCTTTTTTTCCCCACTGCCCTTCTCAACCATCTAGAAAGCCTCGTCAGATCAGGAATTAAGATTCCTCCAGTCACACCTAATATAGCACAATCAAGAGTTCTGGCATCAACTTTACTATCCTACTAGTCCCTCCCAGCTATCCCCCCTCATCTTTCACCAAAACTCCTCCCTGCTCGACCTCCGTGGTCCTCACCTGGTCCCTCACCCAGAAAGATGTTTGGAAAACCTCCTCCCTGCTCCACCTGGAGCTTTTCAAACATCCACTTGAACAATGATACCGGCAAAGTCTCAGTTTTGATCCTTTTAGATCTGAGTGCTGCTTTTGGGATCATGGGATCCTCTTACACTAAAGGGACCTGGGACCCCTATTGTTCAATACCTTAATGCTGCCGTTAGGCTAGTTAATACACAGCAATAATGTGCCCTACCACCAGTGACGTGCGGTGAGGTTCATGGCTGGTGAGGCACTGATGTCATCACAATCAGATTTACAAACATAAACCAGGTGTCAGTACATTTGACCATTGGCCAGTGTCTCTCCCAATGACTTGGGGCCAGAATAAAAAATTATTTCAAAATAAAAGTTCCGAAGTCTGTATGAAATAGCTCTAATAGTATGAAATAAAAAGCAAGCTGGTTTTGTATTGTTTTTTTTAATCCTTATTCTGGTTCCCCAATTCCCAATGGATTGAAGTCATTAAATTTCTTACCATTTTATCACTCACATCATACCACTCGGTTTGAAAAGATCGAGTCTTTCTTCCCGTCGTCTGTCGCAAACCATTTAGCTCCTTTTAGCGTTGGTCTCGATCCTTTAATTATAACCTCCTGCTTTGACCAAAAGTCCAGTTTAGAAAACTGCTTGATCTTTAATATGTAATCTTCCGCCATTTAAAAAGTAGGGACAGACAAGAAGAAAAAAGTGAACGGATTGCTAAACTTGATTTGCTAAACTCTAAATTGGAGCTTGCTGTAACTATTCTGCACCCCCTATTCTGTGGGAGTTGCAAGAATCCTTGGGCTCATGAGTGCCCCCTACCATGAGGCCAGGTAACTGCGTGCCTCACCCGGTGCCTTTTCACAGCCACTTAAAGCAGCAGCGTCACTGCTGAGCTATAGCACAGTCAGTCCATTTGAGGCACGAACGGCCGCTGCCTCTCCGCACGTCTCTTCTCAGAATTTGAACAGAAAACGTAAAAACTGGATAAATATAACCATTTCATTTATTTTTTCTCTGTGATGACAGATAAGGCACGGCCTCACCTGCCTCCCCTGACTGCACATCATTGCCTACCACAACTATGCAGATGACACTCCAATCTTTGTCTCACTGGCAGATATGAATATGGAACAGTGGATTCACTCTGCCACTGCATCCAACAGATCAGTGTGTGGCTAAATTCAGACAAGACTGAAGTCATAGTCTTTGGCCCAGAGAAATATAGAAAAAGTGTTAGCAGTCACCTCCAGTCTCTCTCTCTAAAACCTTCAAAGCCTGCTCATTGGCTTCTCCAAATGAGTGGTGAGATAGCTCCAGTACATCAAGGACGTTACTGCTTGGGTCCTGACTACAACCAGGAAGTACTAGTACAGGTTCGTGCTCAGGTCTCTGCACTGGCTTCCTGTGGCTCAGAGAATAGACTTAAAAGCAGCTCTGTCTCTCCATGAACTAGCACCAAAGTTCATCTCCCACACATTAGTGTCATATGAACCATCTCACACTTTGAGGACCTCAGGGACTGGCCTCAGCAGGAGGCCTAAGGTCCTCAGAGTCAGGACTAAACGTGGGGACTCAACGTTTTAGTTTTATGTAGTTAAAATCGGGAACAATTTTCCTGAAGATGTGAGACAGTCTTCTACTTTGACAATGTTTTAATCCAGGCTCAAAACAATTCTGTTTAGCTGTGCATATCACTGAAAGATTTTTACTCTGCACTCTTCGGTTTTAATGTTAATTTTATGATGATTATTTATGTTTTGATTTGTGTGTATTGTGATTTTAATGTCTTTGTTTTTTTGTAAGACACTTTGATTTACTTTGTGGACAAACTGTGCTATACAAAAAAAAACCTTGTCTTGCCTTGCCATTTAAAAGAGTCTTTATAGACAGTTATGAAAAGGTCTTTTATTCAAAAACATCTATACACATAAAACTGTGTGTTTTTGTCTATATGCGATACACACTACACTGGCCCTGCTTAATAACACATTCTGACTGATTGTTATTATGCTCTTATAAATTCGAGAGGGAGAGATGAGATGCTCTTTAGGACTCCATTGAGAGAATGAGAAAATAACACAGTGTCATCAGACTTGGAACCGTAATAGATTCTGAAGATACAGATTATACAAACAAATGTGTATCATTATGTGTATTCTGATAATACAGAAATAACATGTTGCAAACTGTTCATGTGTTCTGCTTGCATAATCTTTGGTGTTAAATAGCCTATTCAACACAAAATCAACTAAAATCAGACAAAAAAGGTTTATTTAGTGTTTAAATAGCATTAGCTACTGCTCCTAGTCATTTTAGTGCTGACTCTGCAAATTTACAGTTTGCAGCTAATTTGCAGCTTTGTGGTCAAAATGATCAAAAACTTGTGTGTGCTACCTTCAGTGGCCACTGCAATTTCAAGTACTATGTGAAAAAAGTCAGATCAGGACCTACGATGAATAGTTAATATGCAACTACATATTCTATTCCCTTTTCATCAGAAGCAGTTTGATTGCCAGCGTCACAGCATCATCTTGGTATTACTAAACCGAAATATTATAGTAATATTTGAACAGAAAAAATTGATTCTCCACGGACAGGATATAACACACATAAAATATCCACTAGCAACAGTAAACCAGGACTAATCATTAAAAAACTGTAGGCCTATAGAATATAAAATTATTGATAACTCTCGTCCCTTATGTCACAACAGTGGTGCAAGAACAGATGTGCAAATATGTGCCTAATGATTTTAAATGTACTGTCCCAGACCTTATGATGGTAAATGGGTGTGTTTTATGATGCCTAATGAGCCCCTTTCTCTGCATGACTAAGTTCAAATGATCTGGCAACAGCTGGAGAATGTTTAAGAGAATAAAAACAAAAAAACAAGTATAAAAGATTGTGAAAATGATCCGCTTTTTAAAAATTCTGATCAAATTTGTGTTAACTCAGAAAGCAATGATATTACAGTAAGCTTATCTGGATATATTGTGTGGAAAACTACTACCACTTCTCCAAATACTAAAACTTCTCCTTCCCACTCCTCCCACTTCGACTTGTGAGGCTAATACTAAACTTTTAATACTACTAAAAAAATCAGTACATGGCTACAAAGTGACTATGTACTTTATTTGTAAATGTGTGCTATGCTACTGCTACTACTGCTACTGATGCATTACTACTGAAACTTTCCAATTATAACGACTACTTGTAGTCTAGCAAAAGTTTGAGCAGAGCATCTGACCAAGAGAAGATCTTTGTTGACCTTTTTGGTAGTTTTTGCCATCCAATTGCCATAGTTTAAGCGGGGACAATAGGACAGTCATAGTAATCATGATAATTGTCCGCTATACAAAATAATTATAAGTTAAGTGTGTGAAAGTGAGTAGGTGGTTCTAATGCCTTTTCGTTGTGTTCTCTCATTTGTATTGTATTGTTGAGGTTTAATAATGAGCAATTATAAAAGTTAGCGGAGGATTTCCTTTTGGTGGTCGCAGAGGTTAGAACAAAAAATCAAGACCTCACCAAACTGACTTTCGAAAGAGCACAAAGCTACTTTTTATTTATTTATTCATTTATTTTTCAAATGTTTGGGGTTTAATTAGTTCAATAAGACAACATATTTCTGCATGAAGAACTTTATTTAAACCAGATTTGCACAAACATCACAAAACAAAACATGACCAAGGCAATAGCAATGACAAAAAAATGACTTTGCTGAATTACACTAAGCAAGAAAAATCTTCAAAATGATTGTTGAATAAATAACAACATTTGAATTCACAAATTAAGATTAGATTTGCACATTGTTACATTATTTAAGGTTCCTCATGAATGTGCTTTCATAGCCTGGTCAGTCAGACCCAAATACTCTTTATTGGTTTGTTTGCTTATTATTTAATGTATTTATTTGACAGGGATTTTGTACAATAAATGTAAGGCACAGACCAGATTTACCTACAAATCTTCATGTGTAGTCTTTGAAGTGAAATTATGTTATCTTTTGAAAATCCTATTCCCAGTCCTATCATGGGTTTCAGCTTCCTGTTTATACATGACATTTTGAGGACTTTTGACTATTCAAAAAACAGAATATTTAGTTAGGGCAACAATGCTAATTTTGTATGACTCCGAAACCCATGGACAGAGAAAAAACAGCTCAAAATTAGATTATATATACCACATAGAAAATTGTGGCATATATATGTTTTCTCATGCTTAATATGTATTATGAGCATGTAAAAAATATATGTACACTGTTTTATACCAATTGAAAAAAAGAAAAAAATCAAAGATCAGCCATAATCTACCCAACAAACAAAAAATGCGTCCAATTTACCCATTTACCCTTGAACTAATCCATTAAAAAAAACAAAAAGTATATCTGGATAAGTCATGTCTGTGCATAGGATCTAAGAGTATTAGGTTGACTGGCCACGTTAACCATTTACCTTCAATTGTAAACAGATGTATCAAAAGACATAGTAACGTATCCACTTCCACATAAAGGAGGGACAGAAATAGCAGCGCATTACGTATACTCAACATGAAGCAAAGAGACAGGGAGAAAGCAAGAGTAAAGTGGGAGAGAGAAAATGGGAAAGGGTCAGAGAGGAGGAGGGAAAGGAAGAGAGCTTGGAGCTATGATAGTGAAGGCTTCAGAGGCACTGACCCTGTCCCATATGTACAGACTATAAAACATACTGTACAAAACATTACACATACATTTATAGGCTGTAACTATTGCTTTATTTGTGTTTTATGGAATTTGTAATCATCATATATTCACTGAAGAATTGTGTTTCTTTTGTTTTTTATTAGTCAAGATTGTATAAAACTCTCCATGCAAGTCTAATTCATTTGCATTCATTAGCTGCTTATAATAAGGAATTGTATTTTGCCCCTATAGAGCTGCCATAGTGCCTGTTTATCATTGCAGTTGAGCATAGAAAAAAAAACAATTGCCAGTATAAGTAGATTGTGCTAAAGCAATAGTTACAACGTATGTATTTTTTGAGTCAATACAAAATACATCCCCTATACATCCAAATGGCACTTTCTGTATTAGATTCTTGTACATTTCTCTCTGCAGTATCAGTGGGGGGTTTTTTTATTTTGTTTTTTAAAAGTAGTTTTTCTGCTCCATTTGTGACAGAGACACAGAGTCCATCTCACTTTGGAGGTCAAGTCCTTCAATAGAAATAGATTTTTTTTTTTCTCCAAAGGTCCACTTTAAAAGCAATAGGCCAGAGTTCAAAGTAAGTGTCCCTTTTCAAACAGTGTACTTTAGAGTAGTAGCCTTCCAGAGCATGTGTTTATTTTAGTTTTGTTTTTTTTTTTTTTTTCAAAAATCAAAAAACAAATAAATATTAATATTTCAATATTAATTTCTTGAACATAAAAATACAGAATTTAATCACTGCAATCTAAGACAAAAAACAGTGTTCCCCCAAAGTCTGAACTCAGATCAAAACCACATGTTTTTTTGGTAGAGGATTTAATCTAGACCTTTATTAAAAAGATCCAAGGTTTAATCCCAGCTTTGACTTTGTGTTATTGTGTCCCTAGGCAAGGCAGTTCATCAATCTAGTCTAACTAAAAAAAGGAGTGTTTGAGTTATTGGAAGTGTCCGCTAGTGCAGATTGTTCAGGGTCCTATATTTTACTTGGAATTTTAAAAACTCATTGTTTTCTAAACTATTGAAATGTTTCAGTGACATTTGCTAATGCTAGCTTTGACAATGTTATTTGAGAGGGACTTGTTTAACACAGCACAGCACAAATCAGCACACCTGTTGTAGTTGCAGCTTAGTCAGTTCTGTTTTGTCAAATTGTATCAAAATAAAGGTCAGAGTAAAGTCTAACTTGATTAACCAAGCACCATACAAGGCAGTACCTCCAGTTAGCTTTTCTGTCCCACCAAAGTACACAACTTTTATTACTTTTTGAGGTGGTGCCCCTAATGGCCACTGTGACATTAGTCAGCCGTGAATGAATCATCCAATGTACAGTGAATCTTAAATATTTATGCTTGTTGTCTAATTTTATACAACGATTAAAGCCTTCACTACATTTGTACAGCTGACAAAGCTGTGAGGACGTGGTCTCAACCCAAACTGTGAAATACACTTTTCATCTTCTGTCCTTCTGTTGTTTATTGTGGGTTTATGCTTGGTGCAAGTCAGTTCATCTTTTCAAAAATGAGAGGTAGCCTAGTAAAAATGAAAATCATAAATCAAATGTGCGATAGGTATCCAAATCCCTGTTTCAGTCTTGGTTCTTTACAGCATTTGAAACACCCTTTTTTTTTTTTTTTTTTTTTTAAATCCCAACTTATTACCTGAATATGTGAATATATCATCACAACACCCACTCAACAGTACTCATGTGGATCAACTGTCAACCTATGTGATGCAATAGTACTTTGTGGCTCAACAGGTAGAGCAATTACCCCTGAACTACATAGTGACTGGTTCAGTTCAGGTCTTGCCACTTTACTGTATCCTTACCACTGCAATATCTGGTGTGCTATTTTCCATGTTACTTCACAATGTGGTTCAGGTCAGGCTAATCAGGATAAGCCAGCAGTACAGCTCCAAAACATGTTATTATCTAGATGTTATAGCCACTCAAACACATATATTTCCATTATTTGTAAAGGTTAAGCTATCAGACATAGCCAGTCGTGCACTACCCAGCTAAAAGCTATCTGTACTCGTTCAATATTGTCTAAGATCATTACGGTTAACTATGTTTGCCTTTCCACACTATTGGCAGTAATAGTGTTTACATGTGGTAGGTGTCTTAAATGTCAACATCACTCAAACAGTTTGATTTCTATTCAAAACATCTGTTAAAACCAACACTGATTTTCAAGCGCTGTTGAAGTCGGCCCTACCGTAAATACAAGTGTCTGGATACAACATTTTCTGATCGGCTAGTAGTTCATCGTTAACTGTCAGCTCCTCTAATTCAGTTGTGTAGTGATCCGTGCTTTCTACCATTGAAGTCTCCTTAACAGCGCTATATGTTAGAGCGACACTGTAGGCAGCTGGTTTGTCAGACCCTTTCCTACCGCAGCCGCAAATCTTTCGGAAGGCGGCGCGAAATTTTTGTGACATGGCATTGTAGATGACCGGGTTGATGGCGCTGTTGAGATAAATGCAAACTCGACAGAAAAGTAGAAACCAGTTGTCCAAATAGGGCTTATCTAAGAAGGAGTTGACCACCACAAGAGTGCGGTAGGGCATCCAGAGCATCGCAAACAGGATCACGACCACAGCTAGCATCTTGGTTACCTGGGGAGAGGATGACGAAGAACATGTTAAAAATATTAATATATAATTCAGTTTAGGAAGCACCATAACAAACCAAAATCTCATATTAATATTTCTAGGTGGAGTAATATTGTATTAATTTTCATCTAGTATAACAGTAAATTCTGGTAGGAGTCTGGTTGTAGTGAAGGGACTATTGGTAGTGGTATTAAATATGTAGTGGTATTAAATATATTTGGTGTCTCACTTTTTCAAATCAAATGTACACAACTAATACAACCCACTCCTTTTAGCCAGACTTGGGATGAGTGCAAATACTTTAATATATATTTGTTCATTTGGTCATGCATGTTAATAAACATTACACACTGTAGACACACAGGGTTGTAGCCATAGGTGTGGAATAATTCCCATCTGTCTCATTCACACACCATGAGTGCACCACTGGCAAAATGCATGAAGGGTCTTGCCTAAGGACATGACGACAGCATGCATTAAAGCCACTGCCACACCACTACAGCACCTGGTATTTCCAAAGGTCTCCCATCCCAATACAAACCAGGACCAATTTCCCAGATCAGATGAGATTGGGCATTCTAGCTGGTATGGACACATGTCAACCTATTGGTCTCTTCCAAAATTGTCATGTTATGAGGAATAGTATACCTTAATCTATTTTTTTTAAAACCACAGTATATGTCTTGATATTATTTTTTCCCAAAAGAACATGCCAAATCACTAATCACATTACCTCATTTTGTTTTATATATTTTCATGATGTGCGTTATGCCAGTGTATCTCATCATCATATCACTACATTATCAGCTCATCCAGGCTCAGTGTTAGTACAAAAGTGCCATTGTTGGGAGAACAATGTCCTTTGTCAGAGGCCCATATCAAGGACCTTAGGGCAAAAATAACAAGAAGTTGCTCTTAACAACACAGCTGTAAACAAACAGAGAAGTGATGAGATTCAGAAATCAAAGGCGGACATGTTACTGTCAGAACTGAAAAGCCTCTCGGGGGGTGGTTTTTGTCTGCTGTCTCCAATGGTTACGGGTGAAGTCCATAAGACCAAAGCTGGTGCAAGCAAAGTCCTCCATGTCTAAATATACTAAATTGAACAGTCTGTTGATTTTATTATGCATTGCCATTACCTGCATCAAGATCAAGCCTTTATTTTCTGAGATATCAACAATATAATGTAATGTTTTTGCTTGATCCATCCATACACACCCACCTACTTGTTTGCTTGTCATTTTTAATTAGTGTGTTCACCCAAATTAGATGATCTTCTCTAGACAAAAATAAATTGTTGAATGATCTTACTGTCCAATTTTAGCTGTGCAAAATAAAGCAATTTAAAAGCGGTTAAACCACTTTTGTTATTTTTGATACAGGTGTAAAGCATTGATGAAATATCAATAACAATAAATTATTCAAAACTAAATTATCTTGACTTGTGAAAAGTACTCAAAGTGGCACTTGTACACAGGAAACTGAACAGAAAACATTATATTTATTACTAACAAAATGTTGCCAGTGGGAGGTATGGTGCCTGATATTATTTTTACTATTACTACTGTACTTATTCCATGCGTAAAAGTGCTCTCTATAACTCCAGACGCACTTTACCGCAGTGGACCACTTGGCACAGCCCGCAGTGCGCTGCGCTCTGGCCCGGTGCCACCCACCTGTCTGCGGGAGGTCGCGGTAGAGCTGGAGTGGCGTGAGTTCTTGCAGCTCGTGTTGTTATTGGCAGCGTGGTTGTTGGCTTGTCCGTTCTTCTTCTTCTTCTTGTCCTTTGAGTTCGACGGTAGCGGATTCAAGAACAGGATCCTGGCAATGAGTCCATATAGCACCGCGGACAGTAGTAAAGGCAACACGAAGAAGACACCAAAGTCAAAGAAGTAAATTGGCAAATAATACTTCCTGGAAACTCTGTAGCCGCACGTTTTAATGATGGCATTGTCGTAAACCAGCTCCTGCATGTCTGACAGGTAGAACCACATTACGCAGTAGAGGGACGTGAAAACCCACACGGACACAATAATCTTTTTAGCTCTAGAAAGTGTGCAGAGAAACTGGGCTTTGATCGGGTGGCAGATGGCGATGTATCTCTCTATTGTGAACGCAGTGATGGAGCAGGAGGACGCGTTGATGCCTAGGTACTGAAAGTATGTGATGCACAAGCAGCCGTAATGTCCGAACACCCACGAAGCAAAGATGCTGTCGGGTATCGCGGGTAAACCTGCCGCTATAAGAACCATCAGATCCGCCACGGCCAAACTAACCAGGTAACAGTTCGTGGGGGTCCGCATGTGCTTCGTGGTCAGCACAACCAGGATCACCATCACGTTTCCAACCATCCCCAAAGCGCAGATGAGGAAGAGTAAAAAAGTACTGACCACTTTGTATTGGATGATGCTGGTGTCGATCCATTTACCCAAAGTCTGGTTCGCTACTGTGTGGTCGAGTTTTCCATCTTTACGCACGGCAATATCACAACAAAATCAAAACTGTTAAAACGTTGGAGATATATGTACATTCATTTTGTCCATTTAAGAAACCTGACACTGTTTTGAAGCGAGAATATGCCTGTTGCGTCGGAGCGCAGTCAGAGTGGCCGATGGACAGATGCGCTTTGGTTACGAGTCCCGCTTTTGGCACCGAGCGCTCATTACGCATGCGAACGGATAAGCCCATCCTCACATTTCCGACCACAGAGCACCGTCAGACCACTCGAATAGCCCTTTTCTGTCACCACATATGTGCGTGATGCTCCTTCCTTTCATAAATCTGGGGGGATGAGAGTGAAGTCTTTTCGCGAATTTGGTACCGTTCTCATACATAACTGATTTCCGATGATGCTGTGCCCTTGGATGATGCGTAATACTCATATGACGCACATTGTAATAAATATTTCCTGTTTTTATAAAGTCATGGCCATGAAGTTTCATTAAGACTTGGCCTATCCATAGAATGGGCTGTTGCCATAATGATTAACCATTTAAACATAATATTATGTCTTTTGAATTGGAAAAAGTCTTCAAATTATATAACAAAAGTTGAAAGTGAAGCCCATGACTATTAGAAATTGGGCATCCTTCCAAATTGCATCCAAATCCATATTGTAAGAGTAGTTCAACATACACTCATTGTGGCTTATGATTTGCTTTTTGATTTTGATATGATATTACCTCATGGCATAAACAAAAAAAAAGGCAGTTATATAAATACTTAGAATATATTAATAACTACAGAGTATTTTTTAATGTAAGCAATCACTCAATATTTCTGTTGTCAAGATCATAAAGTCCCAAATATCACAATAATCATGTAACATATTATATAAAAGCAAACTATTCCAGTAAGATCCACGTACACATCCTACATTAATTATATTTGGTCTTGCAGATGTTGAGAAATAACAATAATTTCCTGCATATTACAAATCCCTCATTATACAGAGCAGAGATAAATTAATTAACAATGTAAATGAAATACATTCACTCTGGATTTCCGCCCACATGTTTCCTACATAACAGTAATTTCCTTCTTAATCCTTTGTTAAACAGTGAGAGTCGTTGGGTCATATATTGTATAAGGCTGTCTCAAGTGTTCTTAATGATAAATGAATGGAGCTCTTACGTGAGTGCAGTGCATGTTCGAACTATAATTCACACTGAGGACATCATCGCCAGTATAGCTGACGTAAATGGTGCAATGATTACTCATGTCAAAGGTGTGATGAGATAAAACTGTTCAGCTCCACCACCAAACACCGGAAATTTGGAATAATGAAACTAACAAACTAAATTCATGTTTTCTCAGTCTGTTAAAATTGACCTTTATCAGTCTAGTGTTTAATTAACAGAAAGAAATATTGTATTGATTTATTGACAACCACAATGTGCTTTCTATCTAAACGTTATTGATGTTTACATTTTATGGTTGAGCAGCAAATGATCCACTCCGAAAGCAATGCACAATGAGCTCCTTGCTTTTGTTTGCCAGATCCTAAGACTGAAATGAGCTTAAATAAGAGCGCTTTAAGATGTGTCCACAGTAAATAAAAGTTAATGGCATTTCAGATTCAGATTGTATCGATGTTTATTCTAGTTCTAGTTCTAGTTTATTTATACCTATATTCTTAAAGGTGCACCATGTAACTTTTCTGGTGGAGGATCTGCCACCTAATGGCCTCCCTAAAGATGTCATTGGTTTGGGTCCTCAGTACGGCATTACATTTCTGTATCTCCATGGAAACAAGTAGGTTACACCAGATCTGTGGGGAGGTTACCCCGCTCATAGTAAGGGTGCAAGTTTTTTCTGTGTATTTTGAGTAGTAATTTAACAACTGCAAGACAGAGTGTAATATACCTAGAATATTCCAGGCAAAGCAATAATATCACCATGGAGACAAGCAGACAGCAGAGCCTCCACCAAAAAGTTACATAGTGTCCCCTTTTGAAGGGTAGTATTGTATTGCTTATCAACCTCCATCACTTCAAAAGCTATTACAGTCAAGTAAATCCACTTCACTTCATCTTGATAGCATCATTTAGCCATATATTGTCCATATTCTGTTATAATAATGTAGCCCTGATGTCTTCAATCCAGAGACAGAAACATGAGAAAAGCAGTTTGTTTCTGTGTGGAGGTGGGAACACTCCTCCCCACCAACTGTGCTCCACCAGAGGAACAGCAGGCAGAGCCAAAGCTGCACTATTTCAGTCATTGTATTTTCTGTGTCCATGAAGGCTCTATAACAGTGGAGAGCTGGAGATTACATAATCTCTCCATTCATACGACCCTGATCACGTCTCAGGACAAACCTGAAGAGTTTGTGAAGAGTTTCTTTGTGGAATGGTTTTGGGCCAGTAATTACAAGTGCTTTCTCTTACAGTTCCACTTAATCTGGTGTAAATTAAAGATATGCTCTGGCATAAGCACCCAATTATGCACGCATCACATTAGATAATAGTGCTTTTAATAACCAAGAGCTGCATAAACCCCAGTGCCCTGTGGCACCTGGTATTTCAAATGTTCTCCCAACCAGGCTTAATCCTACTTAGTTTCTGAGATGAGATTGATAGTATAGCCACACAGTATTACACATGCACAATAAAGATAATAATAATAATAATGATAATGCCTTACTTTTGTAATGCGCTGTGCATGCTTGACAAAACCTCTCAAAGTGCTACGCTTTAGTCATTATTTATTCACTCCATACTTGGCGGTAAGATACTAGGCAAGCCACAACTGTCCTGGGGTAGACTGATATCAGGAAGGCTGCTAATCTGCGCCATTGGCTCCTCCAACCACCATCAATCACTCACAACCCATTTATACTATAAGATGACACAATCGCAGAACCTGGTCTGAGTGGGAATCAATCCTCCAACCTTCAAGTTGGTTTCATTGTTGAAAGGCTAAGAAAAAAATCTATAGAAATATGTTACTTATGAATGCCAGCATGCTCCCCCCACAACGTCTGTGGAGTCTCTGGCAAAGAAACTGTTTTCCATACACAAATAATGGCATTTTAAAGTTGTGATCAGTTTTCAAGCACGCTCATCCATATGGACACGATAGAGATGACCGAGATTATAAAAGTAGCTATAAAGTAGCTATAAAAGTTCACAATGCCTTGTGCTAATCCGTAGGCCTAATTTGTTTGGATAATTGCAAAGTAGCCAAATATTGAGTAATTAAATCAAATAGACCATCACATTAAATTGCCTTTTTCCTTCTCATCTGAAAATCTCCTTCCAAGTATAATTTTGAAGTACTTTAGTGCCACCTTTTGGACAAATATAACTACTACAACTCTGACCATAAACTCTCCTGTAAGCGTTTCTTGGTTTTAATTAGTTTTGTCCTATTCCCTGTGGCTTCTGTAATTGGCTGTTGCAGTGGAATAGAGGCTGTCAATTTATGAGGACAGCAATTAAAATGTGTCTGAATAAAAAAACACCATAGCGACTCTTAACAGTAATTAGACTATGTTTAGTTCAGTTGGGCTAATTTAGTTCATGACAAATTTTTATCACACTTTGATATTTAAACCACTTGTTTTGTCATAAGAAGATGGCGTAAAAACTATATTTGACAAGTATAGGCTAAATACATTTAATTTAACTTTCTTGCCATGATTAAATAAATGTTACTTGTCATGTTACTTTTGAATGTGCAACTCTTGTGGTGATTTAAAAAATACCAAATCACGCAGCCTACCACTATTCTATCATTGTTACTGCTAGTATTATAATTCCTAGCACTCTCAGTGTAATTTTTGAATTTGTGTTTGAAAGCAAATAAAACTAAGAAAGAGTTGATTTTGGCTTGATAAAAACTTATCCTTTAAAAAACATATCTCAGAATTATTTAACAGTTTAAAATCTAAATTATCATTTTATTTCAGAAACAATATTGTATCCCAATAAATTACAGAAAAGAAATATTGCAAGCAACCTTCCTCTCCGTATTGGATTATGGGGATGAGGTTTACATGCAGACTTCACTCTTTCACTCTGCCCTTCATTTTATTACAGGTGATGGATTTGAAGCTCATCACTGTTTTTCTCTATAAAAATGTGGGTTGGCCATCACTATCTGTTAGAAGAGAACAGTACTGTATGAAGTTTATCTATAAGGGACTACTTCAAAAATTGCCGGAATACCTCATCTGTTTGTTGATCATTGATACTGGAACATTTAATACCAGATCACATGATAGCATAAGGCTAAGGACTAGCTGCACTAAAACTGACAAGAGAAAAAGGGCTTTTAGTTGTTTTGCTTCAGAAAAATGGAATGCACACCAAGGAAAAGCAAAACTGGATACGTTGGTGACTCAGTCGCAATTTAATAATCTGATACAAACTTTTACATACACACCTGCACTTGTTTTTGATGTTTTATATGGACTTACTTGTTTTAATTGTTTTTATCAGTTTGTATTGTATTTTAAACAGGGCACCCATGAAAAAGAGAGCCCAAGTGCTCTCATTGGATCCCCCTGTATACATAAAAATAAATAAACTAAAATAACTTTTAAAAATTCAAGATTTGTGTACACTATGAGGAAAAAGATAATGAAATCAAACTTAAAATTTTAAAAAACGAATAACTGTTCTTAAGGACAAAACACAATATTGTTCAGCCATGAAATGAAATGATCTTATCTACAATAAGAATAATCTTATTGTGGTATATTGTATTTTCTCAATGCTACCTTAAATAGCTGAGCACATTTCTTGAGTAAATTGGTTGTCTCACGCTCATCTCCCCTAAGGTCAAAGGTCACAAAGGATCTCCTCTATAATGACTTACAGAGCAGCTCTAACTCTATTGGGATTATAAAATAGGCCACAATTACTCTGCCTTTAGTCATAAACAATGCATGGCTAGTGTATCAAAAACACCCCCAAATGCACTATAAGACCACTCACTAAACAATAAATATGAGGGAAGATACGGATATTTACAACAGAGGTTTTTTTTTTTGTTTTAATGTGACCCTTACACTCCGCCATAGTTATTGATTCTCTTTTGGGTGATATATTTTCCTCAGTGGATTGCTGTATTGCTATATTGCTGTATGTTGCGTACGAACCGTAAAATAGTCAATTTCTTTGAGTTATGTCACCATTTCCCGTTGTCCCCTGTAAATGTAAATGAACACGTCCAACAAAGAGTAAATCAATTTTAAGCGATCGCTGTAGACTAAAATAAAGGACTTTCTTGATTGCGGTGAGGAAAATCTTGTGAGACAGCCTATAGATAACTCAAAATGACTAGTGCTTAAAGCGTTAAATGACCCAAGTACAGATTGATTTAAAGAAATGTTGCAACTAATTTCAAAAGCTATCAGTCATGTCAATATAAAGGAACACAATAAGCCCAAACCAGTGCAAACATCAAGGCTGTGGTTAAGTTTATAGTATCGTTTATAGTATTTGTTTTGGGAGATATGAAATATAGATTAAAATATGACAGACTAAGCCCTATACTGAAGATAAGCACACTTTACTGTATATTAATCAAATCATACACAGATATATACAGATATTTTGCCATTTTTTAAGGGTAATACAATAGCTGAAATTCCTTTACTACATTATTTTAATCATGTTGCACTCTTCTGCAGCTCTAGGCCTAGCTGACCTGAGGCAGACTTGTGGAAACCAGTCTGTGCTAATTATTCCTTTGACTGGCATAACATTGAGAAATTCAGAGAGATCAGTAGTGAACAGTTTACTGGGTTAGAATCATAGGGGTTTTAGTTACTAACCCTGAATCCTTCTCGAATCATTATGTCTTTTTCATGCTTTTTTAAGTGTGTTTAGTGTTTAGTTAGGCGTATAATAAACTGTTATATTTAGTTTATATTGCTTTGGTCAAATAAACATTAAAAATAAACTCCATTGTGGTATATATTCTTACTTCAAGCTGCAGGTTGTGTCCATATCCTCTGCAAAGGGCTGTTGAGTGAATACCTCAGAACCAAGACGCTGAAATTTGACCTACTAAAACTATTGTTTATAAAGGAACTACAAAATATTACAACTATTTATAATATTACCACTATTTATAACAAACTGTATATTCTATATTTATAAAGTGCATCTAAAATGAGTGGCCTAAGACTTTCCATTTACTCTAATGGAGCTGAGGAAAGCCCATATTAATTTGGCCCAGAGCCGTGTTTCCCATGCATTGTCTGGCTGCAGGCTCTTACTGTAAATGATGGGGCAGAAGCAAAGTTTGGCCTGGATTCTGAACTAAAGTGCTTTTCTCAGCAAATTTAACATCCTCAAACATCACTGAACTGCATGAGTCTCCAAAACTGTATGAGAATTATCTTGAATGGATGTCATTATGCAATGGTTTTGTTCTTTATAAATCACTCAAAAGTTGATGAAGACTGAGGATTTTTACGATAGATGTATTCAGGGCCGGCCCTAGCTTTCAGGGGTCCCTAAGCTGAATTTGTATCTGGGGCCCCTGGCAGCAGATGCCTCCTGGCTCAGCTATTGGTGACATACATTTGACACAATTATAACTCTGCTCTCATCACCTTGACCAATTGTATTTGTATTTATATGACTAACATCAGACTGAAAACATCCAGAATGTCACAACCACTATAGTCACAAGAACAGCAGACAAACATATAAGGGGAGGAGTCAAGATGTTAAAAATTCTAGACAATTTTCTTCGTTTCTGGTGGATTTTAATGTCTTCCAGTTGGCAACAGTGGGCTTAAATTTACATTATAATGGGTCCTTTCACCGGTGTAAACACACAGCTGCCCTCACCTCTGCCCGGCTCAAAAACAAATGTAGGCAGCAGTAGATATTTTGCTACTATAGATATAAAACAAATGTAATCCTTTGAGAGGGATATTTAGGCTGCTGTAAACACATAAGCCCTGTGTCCAATAAAACTTGATATATTATTTTCAATATAAATGTATGGGCTCTTGGGGGCCCTCTGCCATGCCTCTGGGCCCTAAGCAGCTGCTTATTCTGCTTGTGGGCTGGGGCAGCCCTGGTTGTATTAGATATTCGTGGGTTTCAGCCAAACAATTCCTTTCTGATTTGAAGGACTTTGTGAGGACCCATAGAGGACCATCCCCATTAAAAGATACAATATTTAAATTTGACCACAGAGACCCATGAATTGTAGACAGTTACTGAGTTAGTCACGAACAGATGTTTAAGTGAGTTGATGAGTTAGCTTGGTGTTTTGGCCTTGGCACGAAAATGTATGGGTCTCAGTTTCTTGTTTATAGATGCCATTTTGAGTACCAAATACACTGAAAAAAAACAACAACATAATAATAAAATAGGTTTGAATTGTTAAGTGCTATGGCAACGATGCAAAATTTTCATTGCTCTGAAACATGGAACCATGGATTGACGATATACAGATTATGATCAAATTTATACTATGCAACGAAAATCTGGCAAAACTAAGAATAGAATGTTTTTTTGTTTGTTTGTTTTTTAAATGTGCCTTTTATATATTTATGCCATTTCGTATAAACGCTGACAACAATATGCCTATTTTTCAATTACATTGTCTCTCCCTCTCTTTCTATAATCTAATCATGTTGTGTCCCAGTGTGACCTGAGTCCAAACTTCTTGTCGTTCTTCTCCCTGGGCTCAGTGCCACCTCTGCAGCATCCTCCCAGCAGCAGGAGCATCTGTCAGTGTGAAATGTTAGATCTAGCCTAAAAATGTAGTAAATAAAACCTGCTAGACTCATCTCTGGAGGAAATGATACATCACTTGAAATCAGCAGAAGTATTTGAGGTAGTCCCTGCATATGTTTAGTGTATCCATTTTCTAGTTTCAGAATGATAAAAAAAATATGTCAGTTGTCATAGTTATTAACAATTTAAAGATATAAAGTGACTTTTTTGAGTTTTTAACCATGTTATACTGTTGTCCCCTTGTATTTTTGCTTCATTTGCATTTGTTTTGTTAATCCAAAGTTGTTTTCTCTGAGCACTCAAAACTGCTTTGCATTTTGCTCATTTAGTTGTAAAAAAGCCAAAATGTTGCATATATCAGGAACCATATAGACTGAGTGAATTGTATCTGCGGATGGTCTTCATTACTCCACTGTGGTTCTCTTAAGTCCTATATAGACAGCTCTAATGCTCCTATTTCCATTTATGGCTTTGGACCAAACAGAGGAAGCTAAAAACACAATTACACAACTATTAGACTACTGCATTAAGGAGGCTTATTCCTTATTAGAGTAAGAATCTAAAATGGGAGCATTTGCATTCTGGCTAAAGGAAGGCATTTTAAACGTGCGCTGTGTAACATTTCCTGTGGGAGGAAATGTTATTGCTTTGCCTGGTACAGTTGAAGTCAGAAGTTTACATGCACTTTATAAAAAGACACATACACTTTTTTCTCACTGTCTGAAATGAAATCAGACTTTGCCTGTTTTAGGTAAATTAGGATTACCAAAATTATTTCTATTTACTAAATGTCACGCCCTGGACCCTGGCTCGCACCCCGCTCCCTGCTCCGGTACTGCCTCCTCGTCGTCTTTGTCCCTGCACTGCACTTCACCCAGCCCGAACATTACGGGAACATTATAGAACATTAACATTACATATACTTCCACAAGCTTCTCACAATAGTTAGTAGGAATTTTGGCCCATTATTCTTGACTGAACTGGTGTAACTGAGCCAAGTTTGTAGGCCACTTTGTAACCGGTTTGTCAATATGCTTCAGGTCATCATCCATTTGCACCAAAGCTTTAACTTCCTGGCTGATGTCTTGAGATGTTACTTCAGTATTTTTCACATAATGTTCTTTCCTCATGATGCCATCTATTTTGTGAAGTGCACCAGTCCCTCCTGCAGCAAAACAACCCCACCCCCCATGATGCTGCCATCCCCTTATTTCACAGTTGGGATAGTGTTCTCAGGCTTGCAAGTTTCCCCCTTTTTCCTCCAAATGTAACAATGCTCAATATGGCTAAAGAGTTAAATTTTAGTTTTGTCAGACCACAGGACATGTCTCCAAAAAAATAAGGTCTTTGTCTCTGTGCATTTGCAAACTGTAATCTGACTTTTTAAATGTTTCTTTTGGAGTAATGGCTTCTTCCTGACACAATGGCCTTTCAGCTCATGTCGATACAGAACTATTTTCACTGTGGATAATGACACACTCTTACGGCTTCATCCATCTTCACAAGGTCTTTTGCTTTTGTTCATGGGTTGATATGCACATTTCAAACAAAGCACAGTCAACTCTGGGACACAGAACCTGCCTCCTTCCTGAGAGGTATGATGGCTGGACATTCCCATGGTCTTTATACTTATGTATAATTGTTTGAACAGATGAACGTGGCAAATTCAGGCATCTGGAAATTGCACTCAAGGATAAACCAGACTTGTCTCTAACGCAAATGTTATCAATAAACCTATCAGAAGCTTCAAACATGATCATCTTCATCATTTGGATTTTCCAAAACTGCAGTAACTAGTAATCTTACTGTATTTCAACTCCTGACTTTGAAGAAAGTAATAAAAAATTGTCAAAAAATATTTCTCTCATTATTTTGGCATTTAGCAAAGAGAAATAATTTAGGCAATACTAATTGATCAAAATCAGGAAAGGTTTAGTCTGATTTCATGTCAAACACTGACAAAAAAGTGTCTTTTTAAATACTTAAAATTTCTGGTTTCAACTGTATGTTCCACAGTGTGGCATTCAACATACTTATCTTACATTTATTGAGTTGCAGATGTTATTAAAAATTGAACCTCAATGACTGAACCTCAATGATAATCAATAAATGTCTGAAAACTATGGTGAAAATATTGTGGATCCAGGTGCCTATATTTTGGCACATAACCCAAGTGTTTGTAAGTCTGTTGAAAGTTTTAAGAAAACTTTTCACTTTTAGCCGCTAACAGTTGGTCCCTATAGCAACAGCTGACACTGCCTGTTGCCTAGGCAACATGGTAAAAGTTTTAGTGTTTAGAAAAATAAACTTTTGCCCTATGGCTAAAAATATAAGCCTAACTGCACACTTATTATAACAGCCTATTCTCTCTGTCTGCCACTCAGGCAATCACATCAGTGGCCTTGTTCACATGCACCAGAATCTCATTGTGATCTGATTTGTGGACCTTTGACGTTAGTTAAATGACATGTAAACTGCTAAATCTAATGTGAGTGATCAGAGGGACCACGATCAGAGAGAAATCAGATGATTTTGCCTTTTACATGTCATTAAAATAATCTTAACTCCCAAAAATCTGATTAATCAGATTGTGACTGCGCATATAACTGTAGCCAGTGTGGGACCAATATTTTTAGGCCTTTACTGTTAAGTAGAGTATAGCTACAAAAAACATGACAAACAACAAGTGAATTAACCTACTTTTTCCCCAGATTTAAAGATGCACTACATAGCTTTCTGATTGTGGGTTTGTCTTTTGCCTGTCATCATGGAGATATTATTGCATTGCCTTAAATGTTTTCCACAGAATGGCTTTACAGTGCTATACCTGATTTTTTTTAAAATCTTTCAATAAAAACATCTGTGAATGAATAAATGCATACAGCTATAGTGCAGCTGTGATTTGATTTGCCCATTTATTGACTTTTTTAATGGACATGATTGGGAAAAAAGGCTGGCTTTTACACGTGGGTTACGCGGCTATGTTTCTTCTTGAACACGGTCATGTTTAGTGCATATTTTCTGTAATCTGTCGTCCTCAGCACATAGTCTAGCCCTATTGGCCTCTCCACACACATACACACACACACGCGTGCGCGTGCACACTCACACACACAGTAGCCCTCGCTCAGACACAAGATGAATGGGTCCACCTGCAGCTGTGTTCTGCAGAGTCTCGTGTTAGAGTCATGTTTAAACCTGGAGCAGAGCCAGTAATCCATACACAGCCCAGGCCCCTCACTGTGTTTCGACGAAACGAAGAATAGAAAAAACATTAAGTACTGACATATTAGGTGACAAAAACTGGACGGTTGTAAAGGTATTGGTATACATCACTTCCAGTTATTTACAGAAATAAGCTGGTTAAATACATGGAAGTATTTGCCTAAAGATGTAAGCCTATAAGTTAAACTCCACAGATCCGACCTGCAAATGTAAAGCAATACCAAATCCATGAAGACAAGCAGATCCTCCACCAAAAGTCACATTTTGTACCTTTTTTAAAAGAACAAGCACAAATCCCACACAGCAGCTCTTTATAACCACATTTAAAACAAATCTCATCCCATTACTGATCCCTAATGTTTTCTATAAAGACATTGAGTTTCCCCTAAGTAAGAATGGTTTCCGATTGCCAGTAAAGAGCCTTTTAACTGAAATTGAAGTTTTCACTCCTAAAACTAAATGCTGAATTCATTTGTTTTGCATGTTGCACACGGCCATGTGTTTTTCGAACTCTGACTCATTAGAAGTGCCTTCACCATAACCATCACTTATAGCCAGAGTGGACAGCACATTCACATACATTAGGTTACATAAGATAGAGGCCTAATGCAGCATGAAAAAACACCATATTGTGGACTGTAGAGAGGTCATCGGGAATTCAAATCTTTACACATCAGTATGATAGATTCATCTATGAATATTGTGTAGCCTTTACGTCTCAGTAACATATATTTACTGTTTTTGACAAGTGTAAACATCAAATGAAGGACAGCGGTTATACTTGATCAAGCCCAAAGATGGTTGTGGCTCTTTGAAGTGACTACTGTTTACATGTAGCATTTGCTCAATATTTTCTGAAAGTACAGGTAATGTTTTTTACACTCTGGGTTAGAGATGACTATATTAATCAGTAAATCAACTGTCTGGCTTATTTAGATCAAAATAGGATCTTAAAGAGGTATTTTACTTGTTGTTTTAGAAGTTTCACTTTCGTTTTTGATGCTCTGAGTCAAAAGTCCCTCCCCCTTCACATCACATTATAATCAGCATGAAACTACTGCTCATTGCATCAGGTTTGTGAAGTTGTTGTGTTCTGTAAAGTTTTGTGTATGTGTTTTTGTATATTTAGTAGACAAATCTTACAGCTAACTATAAGAGGAGTTCAAATGGGGCCCGGGGGAGAGAATTATTCAAAGATGCATGGATGACATAAAACCACTTCAGACCACTTTAAGCACTCACCAGAATAACAATTGTGACATTATAGAAGCAAAAAATGTCATTTCAAATCAGTATACTCCAGAAAACTAAACCTTGTCCCACCATGTAACTTTTAAGCAAAAAAAAAAAGACTAAATAAAAGTACGTTGTTATTTTTCTTTTCGCTTTTTTTTCTTCAATAAAAAACCTGTGCCCTCGCTGTTTGCATCCACAAACCTGACTCGTATATGGCCTGGAGGAGGGCCCACCTGGTTGTTTCCTTTGTAATGTCATTCCTTTAGCGATATACTTTTATTTTATTTTTAAACTCTTACACATACTTCTTGATCCAAGTAATAATGCCCCTGGTGTAAAGTTTCCACACAGCCTTGAAACACATCGCCTACATCTGTACAAATACAAACACTGTGAGGAAGAGACATGTGCATCTTTTTGTGCTGTTGTGTGCTATATTTGTCTGGTTTTAACATATGTAGTTATTCTGTAACGTTGTCTCGAAGCTGTGAATGCTTTAAAATGCATTCAGTCTTGTATAATGTCGGTTGTAATGACGACAGATGTTGAGCTGCGCTGGTTTTATTGTCCCTCCCCTTTGTTTGTCTGGAATTTAACTGCAGCCCAGAGGCGTGTCACTTTTCTCTCACAAAAAAAATAAATAAATAAAACTATCGGATACATAAAAGTCTACACTTTGAGCAAGTCATTAAACTGGCGGGTGAACAAGCAATAAAAGGCGGATTGTGTAACTTTTTCTGATTGTTCAAAAACTTCTTGGTGTTGTTGCTGTGCTTGGATTATTCTACAGGTATATATGATATGAAACTTATCTCCATGGAGACAAGCAGGTGACACCAACAGGCAAGTATTTTTTAGCAATAAAATGCTTGTGAAGTGAATAAATGAAAGACAGATAAGCTTAATGCCTTGCTGTGGAGCGTTCTGGACAAAGTGTGAGACAAGAAGTGGCAGACCCTCCACCAGAAAAGTTACATAATGGAACTTAACAACCTCATCATTATGGAGCTCAATGGTCCTGCCCACTTTATGGCTGTCTTTGACTGCATCTTATTGGAATGCAAAGGCACAACAAGCAGCAAAACATTTATTATCTGTTGTTTTTTTACTCTTTTTGACTTTACGAAGTTTACGAAGCACTCTTTTGCACAAGTCTACAGCTTCTTCACATTGGAAGTCTCCCTTGTTGCTTCTGTGTGGGTGAGCTATCCATTCAGTTGTCCAAAGACTCCTAAAGCTCAACTCCTTCTTTGTTACATTTCTTTGTGAGTAACCCTTTGGCAGACCTGGGCACTGCGAAGCTTGTAGGTCACGTCTTCAAATAGAGCTAGGTAAGTAGAAGTTACATTACAATAGCCTACAATACAGTAACTTGCAGTAGTAGTTTGTTTTTGTTGTTTTTTTTTAAAGTCTTGAAAGATTTGTAGCCAATATTTTACATACATTTTTGAATAAGTTTTGTTGCCATTGTCAGTGAACAGAGCTAGAAACTTGCTTTGTCAGTGGTGCAACATAAAACAATGAATAATCATAATATATAAGAATCTGCGTTCACAATAGACTCAACAATGCGTAGCCACACTGGGATGCATTGTATTCATGTGTTGGGTACTGTATTCATGTCTCTAAACTTCTCCTGCATCAGACATCTAGAATCTAAGTCTCTTTTTACAACTCAAGGACACCACATATTTCCTTTTTCATAATAATTTCATAATCATGCATAGATGTCAACATTCTTTGGAGGGCAAATTTCCATGGCAACGCATGGAGGGCAAAGTTAGCCGGAGGATCCTGCGCTGTCTGTTTTTGAAGTTAAGGCTTCATAGGTTTTGTTTTCACAATCTGACCAGCAACAACAACAAAATCCTCCAACTATAGTAGTCCTGACAAAACATATAGCCCAAGACCTGGAGATGAGTCCCTCTGAACTGGGGTTTGGGGTAAAGTCAAGTGCATATTGAAATTTAAATTCATGTTGCTTGCTATTAGATTGTTGTACAGTCATTTTCAACTAATTTTTCACACAGGAAATCAATAGTCAAATTATGGTGCTCTACGTTGATTTTCTGGTGGTGGATAGGTCATCTGTTTGTCTGAAATGTCACTGATTTGGCTCGGCATGTCCCGCAGTATAGCATTAAACATCTTTATGAAAACTGGCAGATTTTAGAGCGCTCCATCCATGTTACTGAAAAGTTGTATGATAGATGTTGTAATGTCATATAAAGCAGTAACATTATAATGGAGCAAGCAACTGATCCTCTACTAGAAAAGTTACATAGTGCATCTTTAAAGGTCCTATATCACGCAAAATGGACTCTTGTGAGCTTTAAATCATTTTATAACACTGTTACCTCATCAAAAACATACCCGGAGTTGTGTTTTGTTTCATTCACACATGTTTGAATAACACTTTATTATTAATCTGTCCACATCTCCAAAGCTCAAAATGCTCTGTTCCGCCTCGCAATGTCATGTAGTGGTACTTTTCAAGTTAACAGCTAACTTTCAGTTCCAGGGGTAAAATCATCCAAATGATTCTGGTGAAGGTGTATTGAGTTTAAAAAAACACAGTAGAGCACTTCCTGTATCACCACATGACATCACAAGGTGGAACAGAGTGTTTTCTGTTTGAGATACGCAGAGCTTGTGTGTTAAACATGAGTAAATGAAGCAAAACACAACTTATTTTAAACCCCAAAATAGCTCTACAGTGCATCAGCTGTGCATTTTTAATCTGCTTTGTCAAACTATTCCCATTTTTCACACACAACAATTTGCAAACAGCTCCTATATTAGCAATAGAGAAGTACTTTGCTTTGTACACTGTGATCCTGTTTGGACCTCTTATGGCTCAGACAATGCTGTTAACCACTGTCCCAAAGGAGCACTGCTACATGAATAATGATGTTTACAGATACACAAGTCCCTTCTGAGCCACAACTCTCAGCCACTGACAGCCAGTATATTTCACCCTGATTAAAAATGTATGCAGCCCAACAAATGTTACGAGCTAATCCCCCTTTTGATTACATTAGAAGCCATAAAATATAATGGTGTTTGGAGCTGCAGTTGTTTTCAAATGATTAAAGGTACATGGAACCGTTTGGACAATAGCCAACTAATTTAAAGATGCACTATGTAATTTTTTTTTGGTAGGTTATAATTTTGCCTGTAATGCTCCACAGTATGGCATTTAAACACATCATCTACATCCAGCATGTATTCAATTATAGATGTTTTTCATTGCCCAAAAAATACATTGAAAAACATGCACTCCTTCTGTGAGCGAAGTCACCTCTCCCTAGATCTGATCTGTAAGTAGGCCTGGTGGGGGTCATCTCCTTGTCTTCTCCCTCTCCCTCTCTTTTCTCCCTCTCTCTCTTCTCTCTCACTCTCTTTCTCTGTCCCTCTCTCTCTCCTCTTCTTCCAGCCCCCTCTCTCTTTTCTCTCTCTCCCTCTTCTCCCCCCCCTCTCCCGTCTCTCTCTCCCTCTTGCCCTCTCTCCTCTCTATCTCTCTCCTCTCCTCCTTCCTGTCTCTTGCTCTCGCTCTCTTTCCCTGCTCTCTCTCTCCCTTTCCCCCTCTCTCTCTCCCTCTCTCTTCTCTCTCTCCTCTCTCACTTTCTTTCTCTATCCCTCTCTTTCTCTCTCTTTCCACCCCCTCTTTCTTTTCTCTCTCTCTCTCCCTTCTCCCTCTCTCCCTCTCTCTCTCCCTCTTGTCCTCTCTCTCCTCTCTCTCTCTCTCTCTCTCTCTCCCCTACCTCCGTCCCTGTCTTCTCTTTCTCTCTCTCTCTCCCCCTCTCTCTCCTCTGTCTCTCTCTCTTCTCTCTCTTTCTCTCTTTCTCTCTCTCTTTCTCTCTCTCTCCCCCCGCTCTCACCTCACCTTCTCTCTCACCTTCTTGGAGATAGATACTTTTAATGCCATACTGCGGAACATTACTAGCAAAGCAATAACATCTCCATGGAGAGAAGTAGCAGACAGACAAGACAGAAAAGTTGCTCTGTCACCTTGAAATGTATGGGGCATTTATGGATAAGGAAAGAGCAGTGAAGGTTGTAACACTGAATCATTATAGTCTTTATTTATTGTGCATGCCAATGAATTATATTGACAGAAACAGCCCCAGGACAATAGTTAAGTCTTGTGAATCATGGGTCAGATTTATTTGACCTCCATAAAATCAGAGGTTGCAAATCACTAGAAGATAAATAACATGTTAGTAGACCCTTCAGGCATAATGTTGTTTTTTTTAATCAGTTAAATCGTGACTTCTGCCATTTCCTGCTAAAGGTTCCATATTACGCTATTTTCTGATCTAACTTATAATGTTGTTTCCTTATCACCAACAGACCTGGAAATGTGTTTTGTTCCATTCACCCATTTTTAACACACAAAACTGGGGGTTTAGGCTGGGTTCTTCTCTTGAACAGAAAACACTCTGTTCCACCTTGTGATGTCATGTGATAATACAGGAAGTGCTCCATTGTGCTTTTAAACTCCATACACCTTTACTAGAATCATTTGGATAATTTCAGCTTTGGAATTGTCAATCTCTACAGAACAAAAGGTAAAAGGTAGATGTTAACTTGAAAACTACCTCTTAATGACATCACAAGGTGGAACAGAGTATTCTGAGCTTTGGAGATGTAGACAAGCTAATAACAAAGGGTTATTTAAACATGTGTGAATGAAGCAAAACACAAATCTAAGTATGTTTTCATGAGTTAACAACATTATAACACAGCTTAAAGCTCACAAGAGTCAAATTTTGGCGTAATATAGGACCATTAAGGTAGGATGAAATTAGTTAGTTCATGCAGGAAAGACACAGGAACATAAAAACAATCAAATGAAATTAATTACCAATTTTAGATTTAGACACTAAACAACCAACAACAAAAAAATATGTAGAATGGGCTATGGTGTAATTTAGCCTATATTCTGTCAAATGATAGATTACATCTCATCTGCAGTTGACCTCATGTGCAATGATCCAGCTGTCAAAAAGAATTCTCTATGTCTGTTGTAGCCCAGTATTTTTGCCTTCAAATATATTGTCAAATAGATAGGCCTAACAATGCTTATTCATATATTATTTGCACCACTCTAAGCATTAGTAACTCAGTAGACCTATTTGTTCTCATTCATAAATCTCAAAGTCTGTATTGAGGTCGTTTATAGTTAGCTTATGTTGTTCATTTAATAAGGCATAGTCTGTGATTGTGCTTGCTTCAGCTCTCTCTCCATTTCTTTCTCACTCTCTTTCTCTCTCCTCTCTGTCTCTTCCTCTCTCCCCCTCTCATATTGCCTCTCTCCTTACCCCCTCTCTCTCTCCTTCTTTCCCTCCCTCTTCTCTCTCCTTACCCCCTCACTCTCCCTAATCCCCCTTTTCTTTCTCTCTCCCCTCTTTATCGCTTCTCTCTCTCCCTCTTCTCCCCCCCGCTCTCTCTCTCCTCCCGTCTCTCTCTCCCTCACTCGCTCCTTTTTTCTCCACCCCCTCTCTTTATTATCGCTCTTCTCCCTCTCCCCCTCTCCCTCTTGCCCTCTCTCTCCTCTGTCTCTCTCCTGCTCTCCCCTCTTGCTCTCTCTTTCCCTCTCTGTCCTCCCTCCGTCCCTCTCTCTCTTTCTCTCTTTCTCTTCCCCTCCCCCTCTCTCCCCCTCTCTCTCTCTCCCCCTTTCTCCCTCTCTCTCTTCTCTCTCCTCTCTCTCGCTCACTTTCTCTTTCCCTCTCCCCTCACTCGCTCTTTTTTTCTCCACCCCCTCTCTTTTTATTATCTCTCTTCTCCCTCTCCCCCCTCTCCCTCTTGCCCTCTCTCTCCTCTGTCTCTCTCTCGCTCTCCCCTCTTGCTCTCTCTTTCCCTCTCTCTCCTCCCTCCGTCCCTCTCTCTCTCTTTCTCCCCCTCTCCCTCTCTCTCCTCTGTTTCTTACTGCCTCCCTCTCTCTCCCTCTCTCTCCTCCTTCTGTCCCTCTCTCTCTCTTTCTCTCTTTCTCTCTCCCTCTCTCCTCTCCTGATTCTCTCTCTTTCCCTCTCTCTCCCTCTCCTCCCACTCTTTCTGATTAGCTGGGGCTGAGGAGGACCAGAACTTGTCACAGCGCATAACGAGCGAGTCAAGCCCGGTCCATGGGTGGAGTCTAGCGGACCTTTCCCTTCCTAATTGCCCGGGAGCAGAGGCTGTCAGGGCGGGGAGACGCCAGAGGAGCGACCGCAGACTGGAAGAGTGGTGTTGCGACTCCATTCACTTTAAAAACCGCGTCTTTATCACCGCTTATTGATGCTGGATAAAAAAGCTATTTGCGTAAAGTGAAAAGCGACTCCAGGGGAAGATTTTGAGCGAGTTTTACTGTGGGAATACTTAATGCTTGCGCCGGTGTTCTTTAAAACGCTTGCGCTGCAGAAGAAGATTGAAAACGCCACTGAATTTGCCACTCCAAGCGAATTTGTGGCTGCATTTTAATCACTTTTAATTGTTTTCTCTGTACACACACACTTATGTTGGAATCGACACTACAGGGACCTTGCGTTTTTTACAAATGGAACTGTTTTACTTTGACCAAATCGAAACGAGGGGCGAGTTTTACCGGGGGAAGCAGCATCAGCAGTGGTGGTGGTGGTGGTGGTGGTGGTGGAGGAGGCTCAGAGTGCGCGTATCCCGGCGGAGGAGCGGGGAGGACGGGTCTGGCTTCCAACGCGCACCGGGGCCCCCAGACAGAGACATGTTTTGTGTGCCAACAGCAGCAGCAAAAATACGAGGACGGAGCTGACGATGTGGAACTTATTGGGACGTGTCCAGAGACGTGTAGATTAAGTGAAACTACATCTAGTGACTATTACTTTACCGAGGAAGACGCGTTTACAAGAGGACATCCCCGAACTTTATCTGTTATCCGATGAAGATTTCAACTCCGATGGGAAATCAGTGGACTATGGCTTCATTATTGCGGTCACGTGTTTATTAACTGGCATCTCTTTAGTGGCTATTTCCTACACTATTCCTCGTGATGTGAAGGTGGACCCCGACAGCGTGTCCGCGAGGGAGATGGAGCGACTGGAGCGCGAGAAAGCCCGAGTTGGAGCGCATTTAGACGGTGCGTAATTGCCGGATTGTGCCTGCTGACACTAGGGGGCGTGCTTCTGTCCACTCTGCTCATGATATCCATGTACAAAGGCGAGATGATGAGGAGGAGGGCGTTCGCGTATTCCAAGCACGCGGCCAAGTTGTACGGCTCCATCGGTTTCAAAGCAGACTCCAGCCCCACGCGGGAATCCCGGTTTGCAGAGGAGGATTTGGAGGTGCTTAGCTGATCTATGAACACAGACTGTGAGAATGAGCTGATTAAGGCGCTGGTGCTGTTCTTAACGTGAGGTGAAGAGCTTTGATCCCGTGTATGTCTTAATACTAAACTCCTTAAAAGTCCCCTATGTAGGCTTTTACTCAAACATTTTGGACTAGGCTGCTTTTGGACGACTTATCTTGGTATTTCACGTTTTACAGCTTAAAATCTACTGGAATATATAACCAGTTCAACTAATTCAGACTTGATTTTTGATTTTATTGTCCTCTTTTGGTTGTAGCCATGTTGGTCTTTGTCCCTTGTCCAGTTAATTCAGAGAATTTCCCACTTTTTTATTGACATAAATTAAAAAAAAAAAAAAGGTGAAATTTACATGATTTTCTTTTTTTCTTGCAAATAAACCAAGACTTTTTTATGTAGTGGCATTCAGGTTTGTAATACAGTGGCACCTGTCTGTACATTATGACTGAAACTGAAAACCATATGATGTTATTGCAGTTCATTTTTCCAAGTTCGTCGCTCCATGTCCCACTACATCCAGTAACGTCTCCGATTTGATGTGGTCACCCTTGCTGTCATGGCACAAGTGTGACAAATGAGAGATGATGCTAAAAATGAAATCAATAAAAAAGCAGAAATAATCTTAATTGGGTTAATGAACTTATGTGTATTGCTGAAATAAGTATTTTCAGCTCTGGAGATGCAGACTAATTATTCAAACATGCATTAAACAAAACACAACTTAACATACTGGTTTGGTGAAGAATCAACATTATAATAAATCACATAATAATAGTTCAATAGGACATGTGGTTAGCAATGAAAAACGCTGTGTTGTTTTGTTGCCCAATTACGTCAAATCTAATTTAATTCCTCTTGATTTTAAAAGCCAAGTTTTTGGGTTTGTCAGTGGTCTCCAGACTCAGATTGCATCCAACTGGAGAATCAAAAGAATGTGAAATCCAAATGCCTCCGCAGTTTACCATTTGGCAGAGCTGCTGAATTGTACTTTCCCAAACAACTCACATGCAATCTAAGAGTTTTTATTGTGACAAAAGTGATCAGATATCCAGTTAAAATCTATATTCACGCTTCTTATTGCATTGTGGTCAGAAGTGGTTAAATAATAAGGCTTTAGACTATGTGTGGAAAAGTCTCTTTAGTGTATAGCCCCTAATAGGAAATACTAATTGATCTAAAGTTGAATGTTGTTTTCTCGCAGTAACTTGCAGTAGTTATTCTTTTCAGAGCAGTTTTTTTAAAGGACAAAGTAGAGATGGTCAAAGAAAAAAAATATAACTTTTTTTTGTTTCATTATATTGATTAAACACTTTTGGATTTCTCAAAGTACATGAAATGTCCATGAATATTATTGATTATTATTTTTAATCACATTAACACATGGTAAGTAGTAAATGGTCACATTTTTATATTGCTTTTCCACCTTCAAGGGACTCAAAGTGCTTACATCAAGGAACCACACAGAAACACTCATACACCGGTGTACACAGACACTGGGGGCGAGATGGGTTAAGTGTCTTGCACTGATACAACGACAGTATTCATCTCTGTGGGAGCTATAATCACATCACAAACCTGCGTGTCAGTGAATGTGACTGCTCAACCAATGATGTTTATGTCGAGAGGGGGATTCGAACCGCCAGACTTCGGATTAGTGGACAAAACACTCTATCAACTAAGCTTCTGTTGCCCATACACTTCCTACAAATTTCAGATTCAGATGTAGACCTCATGGTTAATGATCTCTAGCATCTCTCGGTCTTTATTCAAATGTGATCAAATTCAAAGCACTATATAACAATGGCGGGTGTAATACAAGATAGATTCTAAAAGTACCAAGTTGAACACAAATAACTGATGTGCATTTTACTGTACCATTTCCCTTGTGATTCTTGCAACTTGAGTTTGAATATCTATGTAAAATCAGTGACTGACAGGCAGCTCCTATCCAATCAAGTTCACGTGACACATTTTTGTGATTGGACATAAAGGTGCAGCAGCTGTATCTATGCTGCTGTAAAAATGGCAGAAGGGAGTTTTTTATATAAGTTGCATCCAGACTTTTTAAATTGCTTGTCAAAAGATAACAAATTGCTGTTTAATTTTATTTGTTGTAGTCTGAGCCTGCCTCCTCTCCCAGCGGAGTTCGTGTATTGAAAGCCTGAAGCATCATGGGAAATCAAAGCAGAGTTAAAGTCACCAGAGGTTTTGCACACTTCACAAGTGAAGCACTAAATGTGGGGATGGAGTTAAAGGAGAAGTATTACTCTAAATTGACTTTTAACAATGTAACTTTCATCATCAGCTCACTCAGGGTTGTATTTTAATTGATTCAACATTGAGTAATTCGGCACTGTTAAACGTCTGAGGCGAATGCACAGAAATTTTGAGTGTTCACCTACTCCACTGTTACTATTACACTATTACATGCCGTTTTTTGTATTTCTTGCCATGTTTTCTTTAAATAGGAAGAGACCAAATTACCAGAATTTAGATGGCATAACAGCATTTCATAGTGAGATGGGAATTGGCCAACTGTGTAACTGGATGGTTCGCCACCTACTTGTTTCTATGGAGATGTTCTTGCTTTTTGCATGTTCCGTATAGGGCATTAAACTTTTCTTTGTCCATTGCGACTACCAAGTGATGCTACGAGACCAAGCTACAGAGCAGTGTGGGGAGGTAACTCCACAGTAAGAATGCATATTTTTAAGCTGTAAAAAATAGGTTAATGTCATACTGTGGAATATTACATGCCAGGCAACACCGGTTACAAAGAGACAAGCAGGTGATGGACCCCCACCCCACACACCAGAAAAGTTACACGGCAGTTTGTGAAGCATATTAGATCATTTAAAACAATTGTTATCACTATATGCCACAGCTGATGTTTAGGATGAAACTGGATTATGTTGAGGGCAAAAGTTGAAATTCCAAACACAGACAGTGGAGTTAGTTTGGCAACAGATGCACAGAGAGGATTTCAGACCCCAGAGACCAGTCTGCAGGAGAGTGGGTCTGGTTAATCACTCGTGGGATGGGTTCAAATCAGTGAAAAAAATGTTTTTTAACAGCTGTTTGAGTGAACGGACCTTGACTCTAATACTACGAACTGTAGGGATGTTTAAAGAGAAGGTAATCAAATCAGCATTGGAAATAAAAAAGGTACCACTACTTTACAGGATAGTAATGGACATATATGATGGAAACAGTATGCTAACTAAAGATTATTTATGGTGACAACATGGTATTATTCACAAAACGGATAGTTAAGGTAATTTAAGGTCTCCAGAGGCAAATTTGTCCTCAGCATTTGACCCATCCTTCAATGCTGCTGGAACAACCTGTCAGGAGCAGCGCCCAGGGAGCAATTTCCATGTTTTTAAGCAAGGCTGGGTCAGGACTACCGTAGCTGGAGGATCTTACATTTTGAGCATGTAATAAGCTTAAAAATATCTGTCTGTATGTTCATAACTATAACCATAACTCTAGTACCTCACTCAGTATTAAGAACATAAAGTACCAAGAAACATGGTTTAGTGTTTCCTTGGTAATAGTATGCTAATAAGGCTACAAAATGCTGCTGCTTTATTAACACGCTGTCACTGTGCTGTAAAGTACAATGAATGGACTATTATTGTCTTGTCATTAATGGACTCTTTTTTCTCTTGAAAGGAATAAATTATGAAACAAAAGGAAAAATGAGAGTGCAGTGTTTGAAAGCACACAACACAATCATTTCACATTTTAAAAACCCAAATTGATTCATGTTTTTTAAATGTCATATTAGTAGCAGTACTAGGTGTTTGTGTCCTTTGCAGAAGAGTAGTAGTGGCAAAGGGTCCATCACCTGCTAGTCTCTAAGGACGTCTTTTTGCTTTCTTGAATGTTCCTCATTATGGCATTAAACTATTGATTTTCATGGAGAAAGCTGACGACACTAGGCCAAATTACAGGTCAGATCTATGGAGAGGCAAAGGTCAAAGTTTATTTATATAGCACATTTTTAAAAATCGACACTACTACCCCAAAGCGCTTAATATTATAAATAAAAAGAGAATTTGAGTTAAGAATACAGATAATAAAACTATAGAAAATCAGCTTGTATTAAACCCAGTGTAAAAAAGTTTAAAACTCTCCAACAGCAAAAAAAAAAAACAACAACATCTTCCTGGAGACTGGAGAACCACCTGAAAAGTTACATATTGTGCCTTTAACTTTGTATTGCTCTTATAATACAGATATGCATAATTCAGTTTTATGAAGTCTAAACTGCCAGAGGCCAAGTTAATCCAACAAAATTTTTCAGTTGCTAAGAGACATTTGTAGTGGCCTGGGGTATTGTACTATATGTTAATATGTTATTAAATCAGTGCTATTCTTACTGAGACATATTTAGATCCAGGGTCTACTATCAAATGTTTTACAGTGCTAATGGCAATTATAAATGCTGTAACATTTTCACAGCTCTGGCTCTGTCTCATCTAGCCTAATTAGCTTCAGTGATGAGAGAGCTGTAAAAACTGAGGAGAGAGAAAATGAAAAGACAGGATATAAAAGGAGAAATAGTATCACTTGTTTAGCCACAATTATGCAAATTTAGAGGCACACAAATCCACTCAAGTTTTGGTTAATAAAAACATTCAGCCATTATCAGTATGAAATAAAATGACTTGAAATATTTAAATTACAAAACAATTAAATAAGAGTGAATGTCCTGACATGTTAAAGCTGCATTGCGTAACTTTTTTTCTGGTGCCACTTTTTCCAGGCATATATGTACCTTTACTAATGATTTTCTATTTTGATAACTTTCATTAACTTGTCAAAATCTGTGAAAACAATATTGTAAGTTTTTCCCTTTAAAATGTGTTAGGAATATACTGGGTTAAATTGCACCAATAACTTGAATCCCTTCCGCAAATTGTTATCTTTCTTCATTAGCTTATGTTAAAGGTATTGATCATCTGTTGAGCGTGTGTCGATAACTTCGTGGTTTTGACTGACAGTGCAGTTTCCGTGGTGACAGAGGTGAGAGGTGGAGGGGAGACGGTCTTCATGTGGTGTGTACATGGGTGTCATTATTCATGTACAAGATCTGGGACTTGTATTAGATTTAATTAGGATCTGTCTTTGCCCAGGGACACTTAGACACAAAATCAAAGCTCTAAAGAAAACACTGAAGTCTTACATAAACATGCAAGTCAATGATGTGGGCAGACTGACAAATACACACCAAGAACTCAATGCATATGATTATTGGCTATACCTAAATATATATATATATAAATATGTTTTACACATACACATTATCTACTCTTTTGTAAAATACATTTGAAAACATTTGTCCATGAGGAACTTTCAACATTACACTTTTTAAGATTTTCTCATTTATTGAGAGAAAGCCAGTTACAGCTGAGGTTGAGTTTGAAAATACGACTTTTATGTTAAGTTATACATTAGTTTAATCTTGACTGATTTTATCTCTCTGTCTGTCTCTCTCTCTCCCTCCCCTCCTCCTCCTCTTCTTCAGCTTCTTTGTGAATGGACTCACTCATCATAATGAGGACAGCTGCAGCCGGATATTAGCCTGAGCGCCTGCAGGGGTCACTGGAGGTCAGAGAGAGGGCGTGGCTTTGTACACAAACAGCTTCAAGACGCCTCTGCAACGAGCTGTGCATCAGACAATCACCGTCTGCATCCCATTTCTGCCTCCTGCTTTACTCCTTGATTCCTTAGTTTCACATCCAGCCACTGAGGAGAGAGGGTCATCGAGGAGAGAGGCAGGTTATGCAAAACAGGCTGAGTTCATGTGAGATTACAGTATTGAGCAGGAGGGCTGGTCAGAATTCTATGGTAGAATTTGCTGTGTAATGGCAGATTTGTTGACCTGGTTTACGGTTAATAGCTCTAATTACTGGGCCTATCTACATTAAACTAAAATTGGTACGAAGTTCACAAGACTAATACAACAAGTCTGTAGAGCCAATTCTAAACAAAAAGGCTAATGATGAGGTTAAAAACAGTTGTGGATTTCAGATATATCTTTCAAAAACAGTAAATCTGCAACAGTGCTACATGATGAGTGCCAATATTGAGTATATTTGTTTGAGTTTTCATATATAGACATACATGTAGAACCCCCCCACCCCCAGCTCGATGTCACCCCAAAGTATCAATTGTCTGTCCTTGATTGGCAGCTTTAGGAATCGAGGAGTTGAGTTGTCAAGTGAACAAAAATGGGACGCAGCCAGACACTTATCACAGCTGTCATCTGTGGCCTGAGCCACTTAAGTCCAGCTCTGATGGAAAAAGGCGAATCCTGTAGAAGAGACAAACACTGTAGAAGAGACTGTAAACACTGTATTAGATGTTGTTGACTGAATACACCACTCATCCATAATGCTTCTTCAGTATCAGTATCCTGTAGGAAAAGATTAATTTGTGAACTTTGCTATAACTACTTTTACTAAATTGACAAATATTGATTTACAGCCAGAGCAGGAAGACAAGCTAAAAAAAAACGCTCTTTAAAAATCCATATCTCCTCAAAATGCCTCTTCATTTTCCAAATAAAGCCCATCACTAAACCAAAGTGCTCTTTATCCATACATTGATATATCAGACCTCCCTGTGTGAACTATAACCTTAACTTAATGACCTATTCAATGAGAATTGATTTGGATTGTCGCATAGCAACACCAGAGAGTCCCCATCACTGCGGAGACAGAGAGGACGGAGGAAATGAACGCTGGACCAGAATCAACCTCACGTCATTTATCAGTTTTGAGATTCAGCCCGGAGCAGACGTTTGCCTTTACTGTCCAAGTCTGCTCAAACTGACAGGTGCAAACTCTCCACCTGTCGCTCAAATGCTTTTTAGAGCTGAAAATCTCCAAGGTGCAACAGTTTTAGACACATATCAACCTGACATTTAGACAAGACAGGACACAAGGGTCTAGCCATATGTCCATATACTGCCTATTACAATAAGAGAACCTTTATATTAGGGATGGCTTGCTGCTGTGACCGACAATTGATATTTGCTGAACCAGTTTTGTAAAAATAATAACACATCAACAAATATCATGATAACGTCAGCAAGTATTATAATAACACTGATATTTACTGATACCAAATAATAACACATTGTAAACTAACTTGTTGCATGGCACATACAGCTTTATATTTAGCTTAATTGCTCTGCATTTTTTTTTTTTCCATTTTTTTTATGTTTTTAATCATTAAAATGGTCAAAAAAGACAAATCTGATGCACTTGACCCCAGATATTGTCCGATACTGATATTGAAACCAATAAATTGACTATTCCTAATCCTAATTTTATAGACATCGATTGTAACTGTAACTGTAACTCAGCTGCTTTCTTGTGTACATTGATTTGTGTATTGATTGCATTGAAATAAACTCTGATGCTCTACCTCAGGGGTGCCCAAACTCTTTTCACCGAGGGCCATATCTTGAAAAAATGGTGCAGATGGTGCATTTGACATAGTTTTTACTTCATACTTTAAATAAGGCTTGAAATATTACTAACTCTGCATGACAATGCAATGTGATGTTATTTAGGTTATACTGGTAGAATTACTCAAATTTCCATAAAAAAATACTGATTATGATCAATTGGACCAGTTCAACTGAAGGCCTGAGGGCTGAGGGCCAATAAAATTGGTCTGAGGGCCATAGTTTGGACACCCCTGCCCTACCTGATGTTGTCTTCTTGATTTATCCAGGCTGGGGGTTTTCTAAAAACTTGAGACCTTGTAAACTCCTCCTTAGCTACAATAAGTGTGTGAAACCAAACCTGACACACAAAATGAACGAATATGAGGGTAAATGACTTGAATTCACAACATTCATCTTGATTTGCATTGATTATAACCAAATCAAATAACCTATATAACCAATTAGTACTCTTCTAGAGGAGATGTTTGTTTAGAATGTTCCACAGTATGGCATTAAACCTATGTATCTCCATGGATACAAGCAGGTGATGCCACCAAGTCTTGTTACTCATTAGCTTTCTTGTATACATTGATTTACATATTGACTGAAATTACCTCTGATGCCCTACCAGGTGTTTTCTTGATTTATCCAGGCTGGGTGTTTTCTAAAAGCTTGAGAGCAAAGTAATTTGCAAAAGCCAGTCTTAACACAGTTATATAAGCAATGTGCCCAAAAGGTGGTGGCTTGTAACAGTATTTGCTTCCTACCCATTTTTCCAAGATTTTTTCAGTATTTATTGGTGAGTGACTGAGCTGACCGTTACAGCCTGAGTTATTCTTTAATCTTTAATTTCACACTTTGAGCAGGTTCAAATGTCAGAAAGTCAGAAATATGTTGCAATAAGCAGCAATGTGAGTGAAAAAGGCTAAGTGAACCTGAGACCTGTATATTTCTTCCATGGCAAACAACATAATGGACGTTTCAGAGCAGGCCCATATAAACTGCATCCTTCAAAACTTGAAAAACAATCTTGATACACAAAATGAAAGAATGTAAGGTAGATTGACTTGGATTCACAATAATCATCTTGATTTGCATTGATTATAACCAAAATCATATAACCTACATGACCAATTTATACTCTTCAAGGGGAGATGTTTTTGTTTAAAATGTTCCACAGTATGGCATAAACCCTATGTAGCTCCATGGATACAAGCAGGTGATGCAACCAAATCTATTTACAGTTCACTACTACACTATAGTGGTAGTGACTTGTGGGAAGGTGGCCCATTTATTTAATTTGTGCATGTGTTTTGTGTTATTTGCTTGTTTTGAGTTATTGTTGATTTTTCTTTACCTGTTTTGGGCGTGGCCCCACCCTAGGCATAGTGCAAATGTCCTGCCCTCCTGCAATTGTCTAGATTGACTGCAGGTGTGAATCTTAAGAGCAGGCCTGATAAAGATCGACTGAGACTGACAGAGAGAGAAGTGGAAAAAAGGAACAAGAGACAGAGGACGGGAGAGGGGCACGGGCAGGAGAGGCCCGGGGGCACGGGCAGGAGAAGCCCCAGGAAAGGACACGAGGAGAGTCACACGGGGTCGCGCACGGGACAGTGAACCGAGAAACAGACGGGGACAGTAGCCGGAGAAGGGGGACGGAAGGACGCCGGTAG
This sequence comes from Periophthalmus modestus, assembly GCA_019594935.1. Classification (NCBI taxonomy): domain Eukaryota; kingdom Metazoa; phylum Chordata; class Actinopteri; order Gobiiformes; family Gobiidae; genus Periophthalmus; species Periophthalmus modestus. The sequence continues at coordinate 19,168,121 of JAIEZT010001318.1, forward strand.
ATATAGGTTGGAGCCAGGGCTTTTCGGAGCGGCGTGGGTTGGTGAGGGAACTCGGAGAGCAGCGCAGACTCAGAGCGAGGCAGTGCGGCGGCTGGAGCGGTGGAGGACCGGAGGACGGCGGGTCCTATTACGGGGGCGCATAACCACTACTGGACGGCTTGATCGCCGTCCAGCGCGCGGTGAGTCGGCCACACTTGGGGTGGGCTGTGAGAGGACTAACGTACCCTCCCCACTGGCAGTTTGTCCTGTCCCCTCACAGGAAAAGGCGGCAGCTCACTTGGGGGAGCCAGGGACGCACCCGGAGTGACGCGGAGCGAGCGCGCGCGCGGCGGCCGGAGGAGGGTCTTCACTGCGCTGTGGTCGGGAGGAGCCGGAGCAAGACTGGGGGAAAACCCCCGCAACCTGCAGCCCTCCTGCCCAAGCCGTTTTGGTTAACGTGTTTTTACTGTGCTTTTAATTTTTGTAATAAATGTTTTAAATTGCACTCTGGCAAGTCACTGCTCACCCCCGTGGTCTACCTGGAGCCCTAGTCTCCTCAAACCTAGGTGGCGTTGCTGAGATAAGAGTGGGTAGCATTGTGGGAGGTCCTTAGGAGAAAGGGGGGGTCCCCTCTCGAGAGTGTGCCACATCTTTCTGGCGTTGCTGACAGGATCACGGGATTGTGAGCAGTGTCTTAGCCAGAGATTATTTTATTTTTTGTAAATTGGTTTTTAAAATTTCAAAGTCAAAATAATGCTTATTTACCCGGGGCCCTTGGCTGCCTAAATTTAGGGCCATGATGGTAATTTGAGATATTTGGAATGGAAAGTGCAAATGCAAGGTTTTTTTTTGAATGTGAATAACCACTTGTGGAAACAGGACCTAAAGGACTGGACGAAGGACATTGCCTGGGAGCTCGTGTGAAGGCTCTGATTGGACAGCTCTGCACACATGTCTGTGCGCCACAAGAACGACCCACCTGGCCTTGGTCTGAGGGAAGGTACCAGCAGCCTTACTCCAGTAACTGTCGGAATGGAGGAGGTAGGCAGATTTGCAGAAGTTACGATCAGTCAAGTCATACTGCCAGAGATGTAAGCAGCCAGTTTTGAAGTAAGGTGTCTTACTGTTGAGGTCCATGCAATGGGGTCTGGTCTGGAGGGGGACCAAAGGGCCATTATAGCTTTGCCCCTACGTGGATGTGTCAGTAGGAAGGTGCCAACATGGAGGGATTCCTGGACCTTGGGTCATAAGTTGCGCTAATGTAATAGGGATTGTTTTAAAAACATTTCTCAGAGTATAGTGTAAACAATGGAGCCTCCTATGTTAAGCTGAAGGCAGCGAATGGTCTTAAATCCCCTGCACAGGACACACAGTAATGGACTTTAAAATTGAGGGCAGTGAAATGATCCAAGAGGTGCTCCTGTCGTGACTGAATGTAATTGGAACTTGTTAGAATGCTGTGTTCCTTAACCCATGAAAGGCCTGTCTTTTCCTGGTGGAAGCCCAAGGTCTCAGCAGGTATGGAGAACGAAGTCTACCCTATGCTGGAGACTGGCTGTTGGCACCGAGGATGGGTCCGGGGATGTGCGTGTGGCCAGCTCAGTGACGAGGCAGGAGCCCTGCTCTAAGGAGGTGATGGTTGTCGGGACGAGCTCATGCTGGACCAGCTGAGGGACTACCGTGGCCTGATTGAGGTCTGACGAGCCGAACAGTCTGGTCTGGACGTTCGTGGTTGCTAAGCGGTAGGATCCCTGTCTAATTGAGAAGTTGAATAATTATCCCATGACTCTAGGTTGCTACCAAGATTGGCCGTCTATAGTAAGTGAAAGATGTAGATGTGCGTAGTGGCTGTAATGTTGACCTGACCCCCAATGAAGAGTTTGGGCTGGTATAGGCAGCAGAAGGATCGGAGGTGAGTGAACTTTGACGTGAGAAATGTGGGTGACCGAATAGACAAGACCAGGGCAAACTGCAGCTGGAGCACCATGTAATTGCGATGTAGTAGGCGACCTAGTAAAACATGTCCGACTGGAAGTGGGTGTGGTAAAGAGGACCTTGCATTGCTCCTACCAATAATCAGACTGAAATTCAAGAACTGCCCTTGATGTTTTATTACCCTGTAGTAGACGTACCTGAACAAATTCCTTGCCGATCTATTTGTCCCATTGGAGGATAGTGCCCTGCTTGTTGGAGACTGAACTGTTGGTCCAGGGACTGGCACCCATTTGGCGTGGGGGGGATGTGGGAAGGTGGCCCATTTATTTAATTTGTGCATGTGTTTTGTGTTATTTGCTTGTTTTGAGTTATTGTTGATTTTTCTTTACCTGTTTTGGGCGTGGCCCCACCCTAGGCATAGTGCAAATGTCCTGCCCTCCTGCAATTGTCTAGATTGACTGCAGGTGTGAATCTTAAGAGCAGGCCTGATAAAGATCGACTGAGACTGACAGAGAGAGAAGTGGAAAAAAGGAACAAGAGACAGAGGACGGGAGAGGGGCACGGGCAGGAGAGGCCCGGGGGCACGGGCAGGAGAAGCCCCAGGAAAGGACACGAGGAGAGTCACACGGGGTCGCGCACGGGACAGTGAACCGAGAAACAGACGGGGACAGTAGCCGGAGAAGGGGACGGAAGGACGCCGGTAGATATAGGTTGGAGCCAGGGCTTTTCGGAGCGGCGTGGGTTGGTGAGGAACTCGGAGCAGCGCAGACTCAGAGCGAGGCAGTGCGGCGGCTGGAGCGGTGGAGGACCGGAGGACGGCGGGTCCTATTACGGGGCGCATAACCACTACTGGACGGCTTGATCGCCGTCCAGCGCGGTGAGTCGGCCACACTTGGGGTGGGCTGTGAGAGGACTAACGTACCCTCCCCACTGGCAGTTTGTCCTGTCCCCCTCACAGGAAAAGGCGGCAGCTCACTTGGGGGAGCCAGGGACGCACCCGGAGTGACGCGGAGCGACGCGGCGCGGCGGCCGGAGGAGGGTCTTCACTGCGCTGTGGTCGGGAGGAGCCGGAGCAAGACTGGGAAACCCCCGCAACCTGCAGCCCTCCTGCCCAAGCCGTTTTGGTTAACGTGTTTTACTGTGCTTTTAATTTTTGTAATAAATGTTTTAAATTGCACTCTGGCAAGTCACTGCTCACCCCCGTGGTCTACCTGGAGCCCTAGTCTCCTCAAACCTAGGTGGCGTTGCTGAGATAAGAGTGGGTAGCATTGTGGGAGGTCCTTGGGAGAAAGGGGGGGTCCCCTCTCGAGAGTGTGCCACAGACTGTTTCTGAGACACTTTGCCATCAGTACTGACTCTGTTTGTTCTTCAAGATTTTCTTAGGTTATTGTGGGATTTGTGTTTTAGTTTTTAGCAACTTTAGCTTTTTGTTTTTGTTTAAACCTTACAAGGTACTGTTTGTTTCAATGTTTTTTAGTCCCCTTCTGTTTAGTTCACCCTTAACATCACTGTTCATTAAATTACTTCTTAATTTACAATTTTTCATCTTGGTTTCTTTTATTACTTCCCTGTCCCCAACCGAACTGGGTTGTAACAGCAAGTCTTTTTTCTTTATCATTTTTGTTAAACATTTAAAACACTTGCAATTGAAAGAATTTAAGATTGATACATTCGTTGCCTTACTGTGGAACATTCCAGCCAAAGCAGCAACATCTCCATGGAGACCAGCACATGGCACTAGCAACTTGTATTCATTTTTAGATTGTAGGTTGTATTTTATTTCCTTCTCCTCTAACACCCCCAACCCTGTCAGTTCTCTGTCATTTCTTTTCTTCATTTATTTCAAATGTGCCAAGAAATATATTTTTAAATAATTTTCAATGCACTTTAATCAGCGCCCGCTATTATTGTCACCTGTTTTGTTTTTATGCTGTGGAGAAATGGTAAAAATAACCATAGAGAAACCAGGTTAGCTTGTTGCTGCGTTAAAACTGCTTTGAGCTCAGTTTTCGGTGCCAAGATGCAAACCTGCTCCTCTTTTCATGTGACTCTAATAGGAAGACTGAGCTGCTGGAGCACTGACAAGTCCCGCATTTGAGCTTTAGAAGGATATTTGATCTCAGGTGCTGTCACTGTACCTGCATTTTAACGATTCAAATGGAAAAAGTGCTGCCTGCAAACTTAGAGATCAAAAGTACCTAAAGCCGCAGCCATGTGGTGAATAGGAGACTTAGTGACATACCCAGTGCAGCTTGGCAGTGTATTTGCACATCTAAGCATCAGTTAAACCTGCAGAAAAGAGCCAGATTCACCGGCGCTGTCATATTTTGCTGCGTGTTTACAGGAGAAGGCAAAGAAAGAAACCCTCCAGTACTTTATGAATCTGTGCTGAAGAGGGCGAGGGAGATCTCTGGAGACTGTTAAAATGATATATCTGAAAGATGAATGAGTTGAGGCACATTTTTCACCTGATAAATAACTGTTGTGGTATGTGGTATGTATACAAACATAGTGACCTGTCATGTACAGTAGTAATAAGACATACCAAGACATGCCAAGATATAAAATATACCAATAAATAATATAAACCAAGGCATACTAAGACATAACATATTTTGTATACGTAACAGCGATTTACAATGGTATGAGACATGTCTGTGTTGTGTGTGTGAGATGATATTTTAGTGAAAGCAGAGGTTGTGGCTTTAAAGCAAACATACCGTGTAAAATCAATGTTATAATGTTGTTCCCTCATCATTAGCATACTAATTGTAGTAGTTGAGTAGAGTTGTAGTTTGAATGATTATACCTGTTTTCCCCTGCTTTCCTCTGCATTAAGGCTCGAGTGCTTGAGAAATTTTTAGTTTACACCTACCCCCTATCCCTGCCCACTGCTATGTACTTAGTTGCATTTACTCAAGAATCCAGGTCATACACTGGGTTTGAAAAATATAACAACGGCATTTTTCAACAATAACAACACAGAAAATAAAATTCTGCTTCTTTCTGTCAGTTCTGCAGTTTTGAACATGAAGTGAAGCTGTTTCTGTTGTTAAGCTGTTTCAGATCTATAACTATTCAGATTTATAACTAAATAGCCCAAAAAACCTACTATTCAGGTTAAGATTGTTATGCATGTTGTTCTTAAACTTATAAAAGTGAGAGGAAATAAGTTGTGACTAATCACACATATTATTATTATTCTCTCATCTTACTGTTAATTGATATAGGACAAAAAATGCCAAAGCTCTTTGGGCATGCTTCAAGTTTTTCATTTCATAAAAGAGAACGTTTGAAGGTAGATAAAATGCCATGAATCAAATGTATTTTGTTTATGATGTTGGCATTACTTCCTGTTTAATCACAATGGGGGAAGGGTGAGAATTCATCTTATTCCAGGACAGTTCTGCTTACCTTGGCCTTGATTTTACACAGCAATTCATCGCTCAGATCTGCAGCCGTTGCACCAGAGCAAGGCCTATGCAGATATTTGGTCCAAGATTGAATTTAAGGCGAGACACCATAGGAAAAATATAAAAGGTCAATTGTATGTAGAGCTGATTTGCTTCGCAAAACTGACCCAGCCATCTGTTTCCTGAGTTCTGTTTTCCAAGAATAAGAGTAAGAGTATTACATTTGCAATATATAATGCAACTAGCACTGGCAAACCCCAATGCATTAAATAAAAAGGGGTTAAATGTGGCTTAGAGGTGCAGATACATGAAATAAATGCAAAAAACAGACAATAAATTAAAACGTGTAATGTTTACGCTAGCTTTAGATTTAGCCTTGGCTCACAGCACCACAAACTTGGAATACTAAATGTTTTTTTTTTGTGATTTGCTGAGATCAGCCTTATGAGAGTATAATTCAGGTATGATTTAGAATTTTTTCATTAAGGTGATATTAGTTTTGTTGAGGTGACGTCCCCTGCATCCGGAGCCCTACCTGGAGCATGGGAAATGCAAGTTGAATGTTGAAAGTTTCCACTGGTCCTCCAATGACCAGCACTGCGTGCCCCATTCCAGACCCCTTTGGAAGGTAGTACCTCCAGCGGTCCACTTTGGATCCCTAAAAGGGGGCGGATCACTTAATGCAGTGGAAAACACTCAGGCCCGTACCAGCCCTATAGAAACAAGGCTTATGTAACTTTTCTGGTGAGGAATCCACTACCTGCTTGTCTCTACGGAGATGTTATTGCGTTGCCTCAAAATTTCCCCTATATGGCATTTAACTCATCTGTCAATCTTTTTTTCCATTGTGGATGTTTTTATTGCTCACCACCTCTCCACAGATCTAACATGTAACTTGGTCTGGTGGTGCACATGCTTGTCTCCATGAGTGTAGATAAGTTATATTCCATAGTGTGGAGCAGACTTATTACATACTAAAAGATTCACCTAGAGATTTTAAATATTTTACAGAGCAATTGAGTAAGCACATTGCTGAAAACATAAGAATGAAGAAATTCCATTATTTTTTGTTCATTTCACTTAATAGTTCTTGGTACAAACATTTAGTGCTTGAATGCATGAGCTACTTGAACTGGAGATGTTTGGAGAGAGGTCTGTGTAGACTGGAGAGTTTCTTTTGATCCAATGACAGCCTGCATATGTGAAAATGGACCCAAACCTTGAAAATTGAGAAAAATAGTTTTGCCTCATGCCTTACCTTGAGATTATGAAAAGTTTTTGACGTCAAAGGGCGGACAAAAACAAACCACAAAAGGCCCGTGGATTAAATCAATCTTTCTGTTTCAAAACAATCAGGCTTTTCATTTTGTGTTTTCTTAAAAATTGCTGTAACATTGATCGCTCTCCACACTCTCTCCCAGTCTCTGAAAAACTTTGATCAATAGTCCTGGTATTTTCACACAAAAGCTGTTACTAGCTGTTGGCCGCATCACCTGGTGTGTTGTTGGAAGTGAATAGAATAGTGAAGTTTGTTCCTTGTGGGCTTTCATAGGCTCTGACTGTGTCTTTAAACAGTTTCTATATAAAGTGTATAGCAGTGACTTGTAATAGTATCCTGCTGTGCAATGACTCAAATGTTCTTTACACAATTCCCACAATGCATCTGGAAAATTACTTGAATGGTTTCTGGCTGTGAAAGGCAAGCAGTATCAAATTTTTAAAACCAGCTTTTTTTGTCTATAGTTGAATTATATGTTCATGATTTTAGTAGTAGGACTGCATGATTTGAGAAAATATGTTTTAAAAGTATTCTGTTTATACACTGTCTGGCCAAAAAAAAGGAGAGACCAAAAAAAAAGGTCACACACTCTAATATTTTGTTAGACCACCTTTAGCTTTGATTACAGCGCGCATTCTCTCTGGCATTGTTTTGATAAGCTTCTGCAATGTCACAAGATTTATTTTCATCCAGTGTTGCGTAAATTTTTCACCAAGATCTTGCATTGGTGATGGTCGAGTCTGACCGCTGCACAAAGCTTCTCCAGCACATCCCAAAGATTCTCAATGGGGTTAAGTGGCCAATCCATGAGTGAAAATGATGTCTCATGCTCCCTGAACCACCCTTTCACAATTTGATCCCGATGAATCCTGGCATTGTCATCTTGGAATATGCTCGTGCCATCGGGGAAGAAAAAATCCATTGAAGGAATAACCTGGTCATTCAGTATATTCAGGTAGTCAGCTGACCTCAATCTTTGAGCACAGACTGTTGCTGAACCTAGACCTGACCAACTCGAGGAGGCTTGTACCTATTTGCTTAGTTAACTCCAGGTGGTGACTTTTTTTTTGGCCAGGCAGTGTATAAACAACTCCAGGAGCATTGATATTTGAGAGAAGACTGAAATATGAACTAAGAGCAAGAACATTGTGCATTTGAGTTTAGAGATCCAAACTGACATTCTTAATCGCAACATGTACTTCAAGACATGTTATTTTATTATTTGTAGGAGATTGGTGTTTTGATAATTAAGCCAGATAAAACTGACATTTTACATTTAGCTGCGATATATTGTGCTGAATACTTTAGGAGAAAATTTCGAGCAAAGTAAAAACATCTGGGGACAAGCAGGTGGCCCTTCACCAGAAAAAGGATTTTACAAGCAGCACAGCCGTTGCTTATTTCAGCCCAAACAGACACATGAAATACAGCCTCGTTCACAGCTCCTGCTGTTAACCACCTCAGGTCGACTTGAAGCGTGTGAGACTCCTCTATATGTGCAGAGTTATGGGTCACTGAGCTCTGGCTCTGTAAATCAAAAGTCTATTATGTTTTGTACCTGTGATGTCCACACACTTCTATGGAGGGCACTTATGACCCCAGTGGGAGCCTATAGAACAGCATGAGAGAAATGAAACCAATAAAAACCAGGATTTAAGATCAGGTGTGTAATACCAGGGCAAAGGAGGCACATCCACTGTATTAAGGGTTAATGCTGGGATTTCCAATCATATCTGTACTTATTATTGTGTGTGCCAAAATAATATAAGTATGCTGTTGATCAAAAAGATGTTTGCAAATGTCTATAGGTGAACAAATAGTTTATTAAGAATGATCGAGTCTTACAATATCTAATACCTTTCTCACCCTAACTCCTCACCCAAACTCTGACATTAGGTTCTAATAAGAATCACAGTTACTTTACTCTTCACCAAGGGGACATTGATTTTGCTACAAAAAAATAAAGTTAAAACAGTTAAAAACAAGTACAATCAACCAAACCCCCCCCCAGTGAAGATAAAATAAGCTTAAATGATAAAAAAAATATAGTGCCCTCATAACACATTTACATCTTTATACAGTTTTACAACAGAGAGGTATAAAGAGGATATTGCAGAAGGATTCTGCAGTGAGCACTATAGCACATAGTTGAGCAGTTTGATGGCGACTGCGTCTCTAAGCCGGAACTTAATCTTAATCTTAATAAACTATGAATAAACAATTTTTCATTATGAATTAAGCATTTCTTCATGCTTTTAAGGTGTCATCAAGTCAAACCTATCTCAAGACTGGACAAATAAAGAGTTTTGTGAAAGAAAAGGAATTTGGCAGCACAGTGGATGTTTGGCACTATACTTTGCAATACACACCTTTTTGAATGTGTATGGGAGAGACTGTTAGGGCAGATTAGCAGTCACATTTTACAGTCTCTGGGCCGATGTGGTTGTACAGTGCTATTTCTAGTTCTTTTTGCTCATACAAAAATACAGTTATTTTTTCGTGGTGGGATTCAAAATCTCTGTAAATTACATTGTGATTAAACTGGAAGAGAGTTTTGTCTTTCCAAGTGCACAGTTGTAATCAGTAATATTAAAATGAACGACTTCAAAATATGTGATTTTGCCTTTTACAGGTAGTTAAAGCCAGTCCAACTCCTAATCCTAAATAGATGGCATTTTTCTCAAACTAGAGAGGCAAGGATTCAGTGCAGTAACTCTTTTTGAATCTGTTTACAACTCCACTGTCACTTCACAGAAATACACAACGATGGATAACCATTTCGTGGGAAAGGCTTTCAATTGTTAAGCTGTGAATTTTTGTATATTTTTGTATTTTTTGACCAATGTGACAGTTTTCTCCAAATAACCAGCTTTTTTTCCCCAAAGCAGGTGACTCAAGGTCTGACTCAAAATGTGTCCATAATTGAACAGTAGCCAATTACACAAAACATGATTATATTTCTGCACGATCCAGACACTGCAGGTTTTGTTTAAACTGGTGAGAAGATAACACTGTGTAATGGAGTCTGATTTAATGTGGTGTGTTTTCAGAAATTACATCAGACCAATTATCAAAAGGAAACCAGTTAAACCATTCATTTAATAAAGCTGGTGTAAACATGCCATTCAAACTTGGCAGCTTTTAGAATTTAAATATTTTTGGGTAATAATAGGTTTGCATTTATCTGGATGTCTTGAAATGAAAATGGGGGACTGGTAAGATTTGTAATTGCTTTTGTCCTTTGCAAATGTTTTGTTTTGGCATAGTGTATTTATTCATCTTTTTACTTATTAATTGGCCAAAAATCTACAAGCCAAGATTGCCGTGAGTATGTGGACACAAACACATTATGATCACTTGTGTGCTTCAAAACTGGTCAAAACTGTGCGTGATCGAAGATGCATAATGATTTCTAGCCTTAAAGGTGCACTATATCACTTCTCTGGTTGGGGTTCTCTGTCTGCTTATCTGAGACTTGGCTTGCCTCTCCACAGATTTGGCCTGTAACTTGGCCTGGTCGTGTCATGAAAATAAGAGGGAACATTCCAGGAAAAGCAAGAACATCTCTATGGAGACAAGCAAGTGCCGACTCTCCACCAATACACCTTTAAACCAAGACTTGTGAGGGATTGGAAACCAAATTGGTCACTCCTACTTGTCTGCAAAATAAATCTTTAAAAGATCAAATGAAATTGACTTGACATTAAAACATATTATTATATTTAACTGTCGCATCCTCACTTGATTGTTGTAATGCACGATTCATTTTGTACTCCACAGGTTCTCTAAAAAACATTACCTTTTCCTTTTCCAACCTTGATCTTTGTCACTCAACACAACACAACGCCCATCAAACATTTCCTGCTGCTTCTCTGCACCTCAAACACATCACAAATGGCAGGTTCAAAGACCACATCTGCTCCCCACTGGTCCACGCACAAAATAATGAGCCATAGCTTCAAAAAAACATGTTCATTTCTTCTCTTCTTACCTCCCCCTCCTTGTACTCTCCCCCTTTAATAAAACACACGTCTCTCTAACCAGACCTTATCTTTAGTCTTGTGTCAGGGCTCACAGTGCAGCAGCAGCTCATTAGTGCTACTGTCATGCACTGCACAAGCGTAGTATATTTTTATATTTTTATATATTTTTATTTTTTGCGGCTTCCCACACACATCAAAATCAGACTCACGTGTAAGGTCTTGCCTACCATTCAGTCACACACGAGAGCATGATTTTCTTTATATTCAGTGTGCCATATAAAACAGTGTTTTTGGTGGTTAACTGTAGCTTTTTGCGCATATAGTTTTGCATTGCTTATTTTGCGTACATTAATGGGGTCATATTATGCAAAATGTATCCAGAATCAGTGACTTTTTTTACCTGTTGTTATATCAATGTTCTCTCATCATGAGCTTAGTCAAAGTTGTATTTTGAACAATTCATGCATGTTTGAGTAAATCCTGTTTTTGTTCTGCATTCAAGTTGAGTGACTAATCTAGATTGATCTCTGTATTTTTTTATATAGAGAGATATAAGTCTGGTAATCACGCCTTCTTCTGAACCAAACACGATGGTGCTGTCAGATTTGTTTTTTTCAGTGACACATGTGAAAACAAAGGCACATTAGTCATCTGTCTTTACAAACAAAATCACATTTCCCTCACTTCAGATTAACAGTGTAGTTTTTTGGTCATTGATTCTGCAGAAATCTGTTTTTTTTCCGTTCTTTGTGACTTTGTGACATTTTTTTTTTTCCCCTTCTTTTTTTCTTCATAAGTAGCCATATTTGTTTTGATACAATGCATGTCCCTGATTTTCTAATCCATCTGTCAATTACTCACCCATTTGAACTCAGGTCTGTACTCAGACTTACATGTTGTAGTATTAAAGTATTTGCAGTATTTTTAGTTTGTAGCCTGCATCTCAGACAAGCATTCAAGATTAAGTGCTCAGAAATTTGTTGTCTTCATCTGCCTCCCCATCTTTGACCACATCCCTGTACTTATTGCGATAATTTGAAAAAATAAGATGCGTGATACATGTAGCTTTCAAATAAAAATCTGCTGCTAGCTATGGCAAAAGAGATGGTATTATTCAAAGCAGAATGCAAAGCTTTTTTTGTCCTGTTATAACGTTCCCTCATCAAATCATCCCTAAAGAGGTTTTATATGTCATCCATGCATGTTTGAGTAATCCTGCGATCTCTCCTGGGCCCTGTTTGAACCCTACTTACAATTAGCTTTATGAGCCCACGCCTCTTGTACAATGCTCAACCCACAAGCCTACATCACCCATACTCCCACATGGCTATTTTTCATAAATATATAAGCGGTCACAATTTCAAACTTTCAGTGTGATTTACAGTATATTACTCTCATATTTGACCCAATATAACCTAACTGATCCGCTGCTCGGCCTCCTCATATTGCAGAGCGCCGAGTCGACCTGTCAAAGTGTCTGTGTCTGAAACGGCTCTTAGTTTAGTGAAGCGTTCTGATCAAAGCCTGTGCGCTCTTGTCTTTGTCTTTTCCGCTTCACATGAGCTGATGCTCAACATCACCAATCAATTTGTGCACCATCACAGCCCCTGACCCCCCTCCACAGCAGAGTCAGAGGTGGTTCATCTGTGTGGACAAAAGCAGCTGAAAAGGACACAAGAGCATGCCTTTCTTTCCAGTGGTTCGAGTGTTTTTCATTGATGTTTTTGCAGATGCCACATTTTAAAGCATCAAGTGTGAAATTTTTCTATTTGTCAGATTTAAAATGTTCAGTTTTCAGCTCTATGGTATTTTAACTACTGACAGAAAATACACTGAATATCTCATAACATGATATTTGTCTTAAACTCATGCCTTATGGTAAAACTGCATTTGATAACACACATTTCTGGAGGCTGGTCCTAAACTTAACCATAGTCAATACTTGCTTATGCCCTTAACCCAATGTAACCTATTACTGGGTGGAATATGTTTGGCGCAAGAGATTTTTGTCCTGAAAGTTAAAGATGTTGAATATATTCGTTGATTCACTCTGCACCATCTTTACAATTGCAGTCTATAGTTTCTTTGCTATCTCTTGTCTCCATGGAGATTATATTTCTTTGCCTTGAATGTTCCCCATCTTTCTCAAAAGAAGCTAGCAGATGATGCCATCAGGCCAAGATCAGTTGAGAGGTCAGATCAGTGGAGAGGCAAGTCTCTGCTCACAGCAAGAATGTATGTTTTTTTATTTACTTTTGGCCAGTGATGAAACACATGTAATTGAATAAATCCAAGATAGATAACTGCAATACTGTGGAACATATCGGCCAAAGCAGTAACATCTCCATGGAGACAAGCAGCAGTACAGCAATGAATGTTGCAATACACAGTTCAGACTGCCTTTTACAATCACAATTTTTATGTTATTGAAAATATTATAGGATTTACTATGAAGCTATGTTCATAGATTTTCATCATAAACTCACACATTTGCTCTTTGTTTGTAGTGAATCACCTCTTTTCACTCGCTCTGTTCACACCAGAGGGCTGTTGGCAGCGACTGTGGCTCACATTTACAACAGTGACACTTGCCTTTTATTGTCCTCATGCACTATATTCACCAGCTTATATCATTCTTACAACTTGTCAGAACAGAAATCTACAAGGCGAGAAATGGTTGTTAAGCCATTTATTTTAAGAATAGTATAGAACTTTTGCATCTGTGGAAGACTACAAGAAATGCTCTGCATGATATATTGTATATTTCAAATGAACAAGACAAAGTTATTATATGGTATTACCCCAAAACTTAAATGGTGCAGTCATCATTTGGGTTATATTATTTTACATGGGGTTACCAATTTTGACAGCAAATAAGTTCTATACAGACTACAGAGATATTTTTAAAGCCTCTCAGAGAATCAGTGCAGTGTTGACTTGTTGGTGCATATGAACATTGAACATTTTACACAAATCAACCTACTTTATATTATATTTTAGTGATGACTTTTGTTAAATTCGCCATTGAAATGAATGGGAGTGAAGCCAGAAGTGCTATCACAAAGAAAGCACAATTTAGTAGCATTTAGAGAGAAAAGTGGGCAGGGTGAAATAAGGACAGTACCACTTTTATGCATTGAATTGACTTGTCTCTACATTTATATAATATAGAAAGTAGTGTTCACAAATAGTGTTGAGATTCAAAACACTGAGAAACAGTGCAAAGATGAAATAGTGATTAACATGACATAGGGTTATCTATTACGTAAGGGTGAGTTGTTGTACAGTACAGTATGAATGTAGTCCTGTATCTCTCACTGTGTGAGTGGAGCTGTATGAGTCTGTTAGAGAATGAGCTTCTCTGTCCCTCTATAGTCTGGTGCAATAGGTGAGCAGGAGTGCCTATGATGGGGAGCAATTTGTCCAGTGTCCTCCTTTTCTTCCTGACATCTATCACCAGCTCCTTGGTCTTCGTCAACGTTAAGGAGCACATCTTTTACCTGGGACCACTCACACACAAAATTTGCAACCAGTGTTTTGTACTCTAGCTTCCATCCATCTCTGATACACCCCACCGCAGAGTCATCAAAAGAACTTCTGCAGATGGTAGGACCCAGAGCTGTACTGGAAATAAGAGGTGTACAGAGTGAACAGGAATAGAGACAAGACTGCATCCTATGGAGCATCTACATTACTGATCACTGTATCAAACAAGGTACTCCCCAGTCGCACATACTGAGGCCTACTGACAAGTAGCCAGTTAATCCAGGAGACAATGAAGGAGCTGACACCCAGAGCAGCTTCTCACTCATCAAAAGGGCAGAACTGTATTAAAAGCACTGAGGGAGTGGAAGAACAATATCCTCATAGAGCCCTTAACACTATCCAGATGAGAGTAAGTACACTACAGAAGATATAGAAGACATTCATCATCCATACTAACATGGAACTGATATGCAAACTATAAAGGATCCAGGGCAGGTGATACCAGGAGACAGGCTGAACCAGAACAAGTCTCTTGCACACTTTCATGACACGAGATGTCAATGAACTGGTCTGAAGTCATTAAGTCCCAGATGGAACAGGCTTCTTGGGCACTGGCACAGTGCACAAGGTCTTCCATAACACCAGTATCCTTTCAAGCTTCACACTCAGGGTGAAGAGAAAGTGCCGGATTCCAGTGAAGTGTGCAGCACAAGTTCTCAGCATGCAGACGTTGACTCGGTCTTGCTTTGATGAACTTTCTTCAGCTGCATTCTCACCTGGGCAGGTGACAAAATCAATGTGCTGGGGTCCTCTGTGGGGGTTGGAGTAGGTGTGGGAGAAGAGGTGATATACTGATATATATGATGATAATGATGTGATGTGACTCCTGTAGGGCCCTTTGGCTAAGCTGGACTTTCAGCTGCTGCTGTATCCTCTTTAACTTGTCCTGTCTCCAACAGTTGGTGTAGTTTTTAAGTCATCGTTTACCACTGGGCTCCAGCTCTGCACCAGTCCATGAACCAGAGCAAAGGAGGAGAAGGGCAGTCTCCAAGAGTGCACTGACACACACACATGCAGCACACACAGAGGAGGAGACTTATGTGAGACCACAGTGAGACAGAGGGAAGATGAACAGGATAGTGCTATAATCACTTTTGTTCCATGGTTTGCTTTGCCCCTGTTGTTGTTAGCAGAAGAGGGAAACTAATGTGCTAACTTCAGCCACTTGTCAGAGTTAAAGAGCCAGTGGTCCCATTTATTGTAAGAGGCTACTGAATTTGTTAGAATTTAAAATATCAGCACTTCCATTGTTCGGCTGATCACTATTCTCCTGATGGAATATTTAAATTTTGTGCTGTAGCGAACGTGACCAAGCGTAAACCCATATCACACTGAATATTTTAACTGGACAACACAGAGGGGAAGACATTACCCAGGAGGAATTGTGCCAATGTCTATATGCTAAAAAGTAGGTTTAATAATTAAAAAAAAAGTTTAAATAATAGAAACATATGTGTTAATAATCTATCCTATGTTAAGTGTATCACTACTTAGCAGTGCTTCTTGGAAAACATAATTTTAAATTGATTCATGCATCCATGACCAAAAGCTGTATCAAATCATCAAATGTCTAACTAGAAGCCAGGGACCCACTGCCGACAGAGGTATGCCATGTCACTTGTCTGTTAGCTTGGTGATGCAAATACTTTAACAGCTGGGCCCCTGCCGGGTCGGGGCCCCTGTGCAAGTGCACAGCTTGAACTGCCTGATGGTATGCCACTGACTGCAGCCTAACAACCACGGTGCATATCCTGTCACAGGCAGCATCTTCATCCCGCTTAGGAAGGGATGTACATGCCAATGAAGAGGACAGAAGTAGATTGGGAAATAGTATGGACGTATTCCCAAAGCCCAAAGTTCAATATCCGGCGAACAGTACACTCCTTCACGTAATACGGAAGGATTGCACATGGGATGTTCACAAAACAGCAATCCTGTCGTCCTTCTTCTTACAGATAAGGAGAGTGGGTCTCTATCTGCCTGCAAAGTCTTAAAAGCTGATAACAGATGCACTGTGGTCCGGGAAGTTTGCATGAAGCACATGATACTACTCACAAGTGCACCTTTAAAGCCTTTATTTGACACAGCACTGAACAAATTGCTCTGCCTTTTACTTTTACACTTTACAGGTAAGTCACAAGACACCCACTTAAAAATCTTTTGTTGTCGCTGTGAATTTGGCAAAGACAATTCGTGTCTGTTAGATTGGTGTTTTTGGGTTTTTTTGTTTCCTTTTGGCTTGTATTCTGTGGGTGAACTTTGAGTAGCTGTAAAACAAAAAAAAACAAACAAAACTTCTCCCTCTTTCTTTTTTCCCAGTGCAGCGGCAAGTGTTGACAACCTCGGTGTCTTTTATGTGTCAGAAAAATGGCTTCACGGCCCTACACTCTCCATATAGACGTTTTTATAGAATATGCCAAAGGACCAGCTCTGTCGTGAGGAGCTCTTTGTTGTTTACTGTGCTGTGGACAGCGACTAAATTAAGAAATGTCAAGGACTCACTGCTACTGCTTCCTGTTTTGAAAAGTTCTCCACAATGGCAGGTTAGAACATTTAAATGTATGATTGTGCTTGAAAAGGGTCCATTTAAATGTGGAAAGAGATTTGTTTTTGCACAATATTTTCTTGTCTTTTGTGTTATAATTATCTTAGTTTGAATGAATATAGTCTAAAAAGGTCCACGATGTAGATTCCCATATTGTTGAAGATATTATTCAAATTCAAAATCGCAATTAAACATGCAGGTCAATTCAATATTTGTCATGGTAAAAATGCTGTAACTGCCTGTGCTGATCATTGCTTGTGCAGCCTCACAGAAAGCAAATTGCACTTAATATTGTGTCAACAGATTCTGAGTGCAACCAGATTCAGATGCTCTGAACCATTTAAATTTCAGCTTTTTTTGCCACCACCTAAGTGTCTCAATAGATATGTTAATAGTTTGCCTGGAATGTTTAACAGTATGACATTAACTGTATCATGGAGACAAGCAGGTGACGCCACCACCAAGCCAAATTATAGATCGGCTCTGTGGAGAGGTGAGCCTGCTCACCCTAAAGCCTTGTTTTCTACTGTTTCATTTGGAGCTACTGGCTTCCCAGTGCTCCAGGCATGGTTAGCAACCAACAAGATAATTGTACAAGAGAGAGAACACAGGCCCAGCCAAAAACAAGATGGCAAAAAGCATATATAAACTCAAAATAAAAAAACAAAACCAAAAACAGTGACTTGATCTTGTATTTCAAGTTATGGCAACTTAAATGTTGAACCGATATACTCCGCAAAAGAAAGCTAGCACGTTCACAGCAGCTGTTTTCTGTTTATGGATGCACACCACTTTGTACATAAAGAAAGAAATATTAAATTTCCAGTGCATAATGCATCTGACATG
Source organism: Periophthalmus modestus (assembly GCA_019594935.1). NCBI lineage: Eukaryota > Metazoa > Chordata > Actinopteri > Gobiiformes > Gobiidae > Periophthalmus > Periophthalmus modestus. The sequence continues at coordinate 19,185,647 of JAIEZT010001318.1, forward strand.
AGCCAACCTAGTGCATTACATACAGAGATGTTAAAACGCAGCATAGAGGTGCAGAGAAATTACATAAATGTAAGAAAAAGCTGACGATGATACCTTGGAAGCTTTGTGTTTATGTTAGCTTTAAATCCATGTTTTTTCTCTACTTACCAAGACCTGTCTGGGACTGGATCCCCGAGGTCCAGAGGGCAGGACAGAGAGGTGAATTAACCAATTTGAGAAAAGGTATGGTCCTTTTATGTTATAACAAACATGGTGGCTTATGAGTAATAAAAAATCAACAGTTAATTTGTGAAGTTATAGATTTTCTGCTTAAGAAAATGCTTCTGCTATAAGTGGCAAAAAAATAAAATGATTAAAATGATTTGCTATGAGCCTGTCCCAGACAACCACGGCATTCCCGTAAGAAGGACGGGCTTGCCAGGTTGTAATCTTCTTCCAGTTAAAGACATGATTTCTTGTGTGGACCATAACAATGGGAGAAGTATCAATCCTTGACCTAACAAGAGCCAGAGGAGGCTTTAGGAGTGACTTTAAAGGCTATATGTTTAGGTCAAGGATTGTAACTCCTTGAAATTTTCTTTCATTCATTGATTGGACTCTGTTCAGATTAAATGGCTACTCTTTTTTGAACCAATTCCCAACACATTTTCTAGGTTGAAGTCAACAGTAATTCTTGAAGTGTTTTCTAAAGCAGTAATTACTTGTGCTTGTATTTACTTCTCTCGCACAGTTTGACTGAGGCTTAGAGCGTTGCCTTGGTGACAGCAGACCATATATGAACCACAAGTTAAACTGCAGTCGCATCGTTTTAAAAAATGCCCTATGGTGTTTTTTATTAGGAATCCACACATGTTTAAATCACATCTTTAATACTACCATAAAATAAATATAATAATATCCGCTCTATACTATCCCTTGGAACTACATTTAAACACTGTGCACACTCATGTCAACACTCAGCCCGTAAATGGTCTGATCACATTGTAATATACTGCTTTTTTTCCACTTCAAGGACATCAAGAAACCACTCCCCATTCACAACACATTCATGAACAACAGTGTACGCAGACACAAGGCCACAAACCACAGATCTCTTGGGAGCTGAAAATGACCATTCTGCAATTCCGTCATGTTGTACTCATGTACCATAGGTTTTATATGTACAAAAATAATTGGACCTTCTTGCTGTGAGGTGAAATCTTCAAAAGTACATAAAAAAATAACCATTAATATCTTTGGTTTTAGGCATGTTTTCCTCCTGTGCCTGGCTCAATTCCCACTCAGCCAAGTTCTGTCATTGTGTCCTTAGCAAAACACTTTGACCCACATAGCTGGTGTGAAGTTGGTGATGCATGAGTGATTGTGAAGGCCCATTGCTCGATTTGAAGCCTGGTTTTCCATTAGTCTACCCCAGGGCAGCTGTGGCTACACAAATAGCTTGCCACCACGTGAGTAATGAATAATGACAGTTAGCGCGTTTGTCAAGCTATTGCAACACTGTAAAATCATTAATTTTTTCCAAGACTTTTTAAAAACAAAGCTACAGGGTAATCTTTCAATTCACTGGTTCTCTAAACTTTGTAAACTATGTCATGTTCTTTGTGTCAGGTTAAAAATCTTTAGAAACATCTGGGGTTAGTTGATTATGGAGGGGTATGAAGGAGCCTTTTGTGGAGACCATGGCACATCTGCTGTTCTGCGTAGCGCTGTGGAAATGGAAAAGCTCTGTCTCCGTCTCGTCTCACTCACAGCAGGGAAAGAGAGAACAGCACATGAGGGCCTGGGATGACAAATGCTTTGTATTTTTTTGTTTGTGGGGTTGTTTGTCGCGGACTTGGAATGATAAATTGCTATATGTTACAAGCAACATCCAATTCTTGACATAAGATTCATAACTTTTAACAGAAAACGCTTAAAAAAAAACAAACACCACACAACACAAGAAACCCATATAAATAAAGTTTTTAGAAAATAATCCCTAAAAGCTTCAACAGTTTGTAGACATTTATATGTATATGTACAAGCTTGTGGTGATTATTCAGTCTAAAGTATCTGCAAAGTACTCCTCGACTATAGTGCACTGTATTGAAACTCCAAAGTCCTCCCACATCACTTTAAATACACTGTTTCAAATTGTGTAACATTCCTTGCCTCTCCAATCACAAACCAAACAAACCAACAGGAGGAAATTAATTAGCAAATATATCTGAGAATTAGTTTTCCCTTGATCTTGTTTTGAGCTACTCCGCCCCACTGTACTAAGGCCGAAATTACATGTTGTTTGATAGAGAAAGACGATATCTCATACTTATCATGTTTAATCAATATATGCATTTTTTCTGTTATTACTACAAGGTTCCTGAGACAAAATTGCCCAGGGATATTTCACATAGCAGCTTTCAAATGGGCTTTATATGTCATAAAAAGTGATCTACAATCCAAAGATTAACTTTTAGAATAGCAACGCTCAAGGGTGTTTCTCATGGTCGAACAAAATCCGCACACTCTTATTGTCACATTGATTGTAAACTCAATCAACTTCTTAAAGACCAAAAGTGACTGTTCCCTCTGACAATGCCCCACTATAAAGTTTATTATGTTTCCTAGTTGCTTTCACTGAGACTCATTCCTTGCCTTTTTAAAATCTCGTCTCACAGACAACTATATCTCCTTTTTATTGTTCTATATTTTATCGCCTTTGGCTTTCATTCCTTTCACAGTGTGTTTGAGTGCAGGCTGGCATTTTTATTTTGGTGGAACATAGCCAAGTGCTCAGACGGCGACTTTTTTTTGCCTTAGGATGGGCAGGACTGCCGGATGGGATTTCATGTGGAAGATGTGACACTTGTAATGGAATGTATGTACAGGTCTAGTGCGAAGCCATGAGGAAGCACTTTCTGGACTCGTTTCAAGCATTTTGAGATTCCCATCTTTTGGGGACTGGTTCAAAGCGAAGACTTAAGCATGGATAAATAATACAGACTAATCACAATGGTTGAAGCTACTGGACCTGCCCACTGGGGGGTTTTCTCACACTTTGTTCATAGTTCAATTACAGTGATAAGTAGAACAGTTAAAATACACTTAGCGTGCTATGCAGGAAATAGCCCGCTAAAGTGCCTATGTAACCTTTTCTGTATGTGCAGTGACAATATATCTTATATGCTTGTAACGTTTTCTACTACTAATCACTGCTTTTGTTCCAGTGATTAGTATTAAAAACTATTATTATCTGCATCTATTCACTTCTGCGCATTTCTTACTGTGGGTGGGGTTGCCTCTTCCTGGATCTTATCTATAACTTGGCCTATCTGGCAGTCCATCGGCTTGTCCCACTGGAGATTTGTTTACTACTATATAACCTTCTAGGGCAACGTAATAACATGTCCACATGTGTGTGTGTGTGTATTGTGTGTGTGTGTTGTGTGTGTTTGTGTGTGTTGTGTTTGTGTTTTGTTGTGTACCATTTGATGAAAACAAATTATATATATTTAATATCTGATTTTATTCATCGTTAGTTTGACTAGTCTATTTCTATTAAAAAACAACGTTTGACTGTGACCAAGGGACGATTAATTTTGTCCCATAAGATCATTGTTTGAATGGAAATAGGTAGAGGGTGAATTGCGGTAAAGAAACGAAACAAACATAATGTCCTTAGAAGGATATAATCTGGTAAGTAACCAAGGAAACAGCCTTCTGATAGGACAACTATTTTTTCAACATTCGCAGTGAGTTTTTGGGGACAGGTTTAATGAATTACCATGGTCAGAAAGGCTCAATCTGTGCGCACATGCAAAAGTCTAGATTGTTGAAGGTAACAGATGGTAGACATTCTCAATTGCGCTATGTTACACGCATTAGACTTACTTTGCGTGCAATGCTATGTCCATTTTGTGATATAAGTTAGCCATATTGTTGGAGGCCCACCAATCAAAGCCCATCGTTCTAAAGCTATCACACATGGGAGCTCATTTGAAATCTGGTCTTCATACACGATCATTAGTTTCATGTTCTTAAGACAGTACGCCGAAATCTGCACAGCATCTACATCATTGCATGGCACATTTGACAAATTTACACCATCATAATTCGCCTGATAATTCCTCTGGGTATAGATGGTGGGAAAAGGATAGAGTGAAAGTGCTTTGGCAGAAGAAAAAACGAAACATAAATCACCTAAATTAGGCAAAGATTTGTCAATATTTCTAGCAACCTGCTATGGTAAAATTGATGAAGGCTGTTTACAGGCTGTGTTTTTAATAATAAATTACATAATTAAGTCTATAATATATGCTCTAGAGATTCTGCGCATGTCTGGAGAACTTCTTCTCTCACACCTCTTTTATGTCTGTAGAACATCAGATATAAAGATTAATCTGCGACAGCTTGAGACAATTTTCAATCTCAGTTTTCTGAACATGAGGACTTGACAGTTTTAAAGCTTGATATCTTTGCTTCATGAAGTGTGAGATGTTACCTTTGCCTTTACCCGTTTTAACAAAAGAGACAAACAACACACTCAAGGGAATTCGTTTTTAGCTTTCTTTCACACTACTTATCTTTTACCTTTCACAAGCTTGGACTCAAGTCTGTAATGCGGCGCTTATTTGGTTGAATTCATTAGTCTAGGTTTATATTGCAATAATTAGCTTTGTGTCTATTCTAATTTTTTGAGTGTATTCTCGTTCATAAGAAAAAAAAAATGTACAGGCCTAGTCATTAAAATAGGTCTCTTATATTGATTAGTCGCTTGTCTAATAATTCCATGTTTTGGATATTTTTGTATTTTTGGACAATTGTTGATTTTATTTATAACTGATGTATTAAATTGTAAATAGAAAATCTTAATCATACAATAATTTATCAATAAAAATGTAAATAAAACCTTAAATTTCTGTAAACAAGACCGTTGTTGTTTTTATTTAGCGTTTAGTTTTTAAACGCCGAAAAAAAAAAAGTGTCTCTGGCATAAGCTGTGCTGCTGTTTGTGCATGCTTGTTCATAAGTTTTCGTTTTTGATCCAGTCCAAGAAGGGCGGACTACGACTTTTACAACGGAAATATAGCACATTTTCCTCGACCGACATTGGTTTTTCTTTTCCTCTCTGGAGTTCCTTCTCCTGTAAAAGAAGTAAAGATGTTTTATGTTTTCTTCAAGATAGTAATTGAATAACTGTTCTTATTACGGGTATTATTAGCTTGATCACGGTCGGCGTTGAAGCGCACGGAACAACCGGCTTTTGAGCTAATGCGAACCATGAATATGTACAAAACCACAAACTATTTTATTTAATTTCGGTCAGCCAAAGCTGGCATTCATTTGGACTTATATAACAAATGTGATATATCCTATACGCTTTATTATAGGGTAGATTCTCTTTAATTTAAGAGGTGTTTCGTCGTTGATATCAGTAGTGCATAGTATGGCACGCTACCCTTATACGTATATGCTAGCCTGGTGTGGTCGTTTTGTAGGAATGCATATTTTTTGTTAGATGTCGTTTACAATGTTTTGTTTTGGGTTTTTTCAGATTTACTAATGAAAAGGAACTACTTCATTGAAAGCTTGACCTCCTCAGCGACACGAACATGGTGACTTCGGCCATGGATGGTACAAATAACTTGTAACCCTGATAAGGATATTACCACACTGTAAGAGACATGCAGCTAACGTGTTTCGTTAATGTGTCTAGTGAAGCTTACTAACCCACGTCAATTTTATTTTTTTTATTGAGCACCTTATGTTTATCTAATTCCGATAATATTTTTGTTGGGCCATGTAGCTCTACTTTTATTTTTTTAAACATGACTTAAAAACTATGAAACCCATATTTCACGGCTAATTATGGGATGATGCTGAGTCGCCCACTTCTCCTCAGAAACAATATTTCCTCTACAGGGCAAACTCCATCCTCCTAGATATAAGAAAAAATGTGAAGCGTAGCTCCTTTCATATTTTAATTGTTTTCAAAGTCTTTATTATTTTGTTCCTGTTCTTTCTCTACTACAGCTCTAAGGACAAGAGTAACAAAACAGTTGTGGCACAATTGCAGGGCAGCTTCAGTCGGCGCCGGATCCTCATTGTACAAGATGGTTGAGGATTCCATAAACTAACCTCACAGAATGCAGTCGCCTTACAAGGTCAGAGCGTCCATTCAGTAGAACCTATGTATTTGTGCGGAGAAGAGGAAGTCAAGTAGGTTGGACTAATATTCTACAAAAACAAATCATGATTTTCGCCCTTCATATATTAATATGCTCATTATTTTAAGATAGATCAGTTCTACGTTGTCAACAAATAAAATCAGCCGTTTCAGTAGTCTTGTGCAAACCACTAATATTATAACGCATATAAAGAATAGCTGTGGAACAACCCAACATATTGTCCTATGTTGCTTCACTACTGGAGAATATAGCATTTATAAGAATATAGTGTAATGCTAGGCATGTGAATCTTTAAGGTCCTTGCAGGTGCAATTCAGTTTCAAATAGTCATCTCGCAATTCGATTTAAAACATTTCTCATCTAGACAATGAAAACAAAAAAATGCTAAAAATTCAGTCTGTGAAGCTTATTTTTATTTAAAAAGCAAAGAACATTCTGGTAGAACGAATTTTAAGTTCCTTATTTTAACAAGGCAATCTTATATGTAAACTGTACTATACATCAAATTACAGGTTGCGTTATTAGTATCAGACCAATCTGAAGAAGGTACCATGAAATTCTGTTCAATTTATTTATTACTTGTATTATTTCATGATTCATTAACAATAATAGATTATAGCCTAAATCATTTATCTAGGGCCGGGCAGTTAATTTCGGCATATGGGGGGGGGGTTTACTGCAATAATATAAACTTCAAGATACAGGCCTACTTTTTTCTAAGATAAAAAAGGGGGATGATAATATTTTTTAATACATTTATATACAATACGGCATCTATTTTGACCAATGAATGTGGCTCTATGTTAACACATTAGTCTTTCCTTCACTGCTAACAACTCCGTGCAGGTCAAAGCGAACTCAGCAAGAGGCTAGGATGGTTCGATATCCCCATTCATCTGCTGTCGCAGGAGCAGTGGTCTGCACACGTGAGTTTTGCGTCGCTATTTGTGTGCGCTTTGCGTATTTTTGTCTGAGTTTCACTCGTAAGACGGCTTCCCTCCTCCTCGCTCCAGTACAAGGCATATCATGTGAATTTTTAAGGGGGGTTAAATGGTACCGTGGAGGAAAACACATACAATCATTTCCTTTTTTGTTTTTTTTAACGTTCCTTCTTTTTTTTAACATCCCTAGTTGCAGCATACCTTTAAATGATTGCAGTTTAGTATAGAGTCTTAAATCTCCAGTGATGTAATATGAGCACATGTCAATCTATTTCCTTTAATTTCCTCAGCAAAAAAACAAGACCTTTATAATACTGCCATTCAACACAAAAAAAGTATCTTCCAAGCTCTAGAGAACGATTGGCTATAGAGCCTTTGCAAAAAACTCAAACCCCAGCGATCATTGTTGATAGAAATGATCTTGATAAATCTGATTAATTGGACAGACCTACTGTTAAGTCATTTGTGTAACACAGAAATGGATCGTTATCTTTGTTTTCTTGTTTTCAGATATGGGAGATGCTGTTCAGTACTCTGTCGAAAACCCAATGTGAGTTTACTTTAGTCTTTCCTTTAGTGCCAATATTTTGCTTCATGAAACATAGTGGAAATTCTGTTTTTTCCTCCATCTGTGCCCTGCTCATGATTTTAATACTAATTAAATCTTTATTGTATTGAGACTTTTTTTCTCAATTTATCAATGATTTCAGTATTTTTTAACACTTTGTTTACTTGTCTTCCTTCAGTTTCCGTCAGGAGTACTTGGACACTCTGAACAGATATGCCCAGTTTCAGTATGATGCGGTACTACTTCGGAGCAGCATAATACCTCTAGCTTTTTCGTGTGTGGTAAGCTCCTTACATAATGTCACATTTCGACCCATGTTGTTTGATTATATGCTCTGATTTGGTGAAGTCTCATTATGACTTGTTTTATTATTTCCCTCACTGACAGAAAGCTCTGAGCTCTCTTTGGGGAAAACTAGCCTCTAAATTCTGATGCAGAACTGGAGGCAGCATGGAGGATCTTACCCGACTTAGAGAGACCATTGACAACACTGTAGAGCAATACTAGCTTTCTAGCATTCCATTAGAATAACTCTGGTATATGTGCAAAGCAATAGTATGTCAGCTGTTGCTCTGTCTTGTAAATTACTACAACCAAAGCCTGTTGAAATCAGGACTAATGTCCAGTTACGACATGCAAACGATGATATTTACCCAACTATGAAAAGTAGCAAGTTGCAAATACTTATTTGTATCACTGCTTTAACTGACTTGTTTTTCTTTGTTCAATATGTATTCATAAATACACTAGCTTGTAGTTAAAGAACACTCTCAGTTACATATAACTGCTTTTTATATGCTGGTATAGAGTATTAAATACATCCATTATATTTTCTATTACATCTAAGCTAAGCTCGGTTCCAATAATTTGTCTGTTGTTTACAGTTCTGTGAGCTCCCCTCTTCAGTCTCTGCGCAGATGACCTGGCTCATTCACGGGTCTCCTCGTTGTCTCTTACTCACCCCAAAGCAGAGAACAACATCATCGGAGCTCTTCCTCTACAGCCGCAGTAAGTCCACGCATCCTACATGTAT
>JAIEZT010001318.1:19194455-19258032 GCA_019594935.1 Periophthalmus modestus
CCATGACATTTTGGAGACTTTTGACTAGTCAAAAAACGAATATTTTAGTTAGGGCATAACAATGCGAATTTTGTATGACTCCGAACCCAGTGGACAGAAGAAAAACAGCCTCAAATTAATATATCTGCCACATAGAAAATTGGGCTTTATATGTTTTTTCTCTGCGTAATATGTATTATGAGGAGCATGTAAAAATATATTACACTGTTTATACCATTGAAAAATCAAATCAAAGATCCGAGCTCCATTAATCTACCCAACAAACAAAAATGCGTCCAATTTACCCATTTAACCTGAACATCCGTTTTTAAAAAAACAAAAGTATATCAGGATAAGTCCATGTCTGTGCTAGGACTATAGAGTATTGTTGACTGCCCGTAACCATTTCCCTCACTTGTAACATGTATCAAAAGACCTAGTAACTTATCCTCTTCCACATAAAGGAGGGCAGAATAGCGCGCATTACGTATCCTCAACATGAAGCAAGAGACAGGGCGAAAGCAAGAGTAAGTGGGAAGAGAAAGGGAAAGTGTTAGCAGGAGGAGGGAAGGAAGAGAGCTTGGAGCTATGATAGTTAAGCTTCAAGGCACTGGGACCCGACCCCTGTCCCATATGTACAGACTAATAACACATACTGTATCAAACATTACAACATACATTTATAGACTGTAACTATTGCGTTAATTTTGGTGTATCTTATGGATGTTGGTAATCCATCACTATATTCACTGAAGATTGTGTTTCTTTTGTTTTTTATTAGTCAAGATTTGTATAAAACTCTCCATCAATTTTTTCTAATTCAATTTGCATTCATTAGCTGCTTATAATAAGGATTTGTATTTTTGTCCCCTATAGAGCTGCCATAGTGCCTGTTTATCATTGCAGTGAAGCATAGCAAAAAAAAACAACATTTGCCAGTTATAAGTAGATTGTGCTAAAGCAATAGTTACAACGTATGTATTTTTTGAGTCAATACAAAATACATCCCCTATACATCCAAATGGCACTTTCTGTATTAGATTCTTGTACATTTCTCTGCTGCATAGTATCAGTGGGTTTTTTTTTATTTTGTATTTTTTAAAAGTAGTTTTTCTGCCTCCATTTGTGACAACAGGAGCTCAGCCCTCCCACAGAGTCCATCTCACTATTGGCGAGGTCAAGTCCTTCAATAGAAATAGAATTTTTTTTTTTCAGTCCCAAAAGGTCCAACTTTAAAAGCAATGGCCAGGCAGTCAAAGTAGTGATCAAACCCTAAGATAGTTCTTTGATCCAAAACAGTGTACTTCACGAGTAGATGTATCCTTCCAGCAGAGCATGTTTGTTTAGTTTAGTTGGTTTTGTTGTTTTTTTTTTAAATCAAAAAACAATATTAATATTATTATATTTCAATATTAAATTTTCTTGAACATAATAAAACATTCGAATTTAATCACTGCCAATCTAAGACAAAAAAAGTGTTTCCCCCAAAGTCTGAACTCAGATCAAAAACCACATGTTTTTTTTGGTAAGGGATTTAATCTAGACCTTTATTAAACAAAGATCCAAGGTTTAATCCCACTTTGACTTTGTGTTTGTGTCCCTAGGCAAGGCAGTTCATCTCTAGTTCTAACTAAAAAAAGGAGTGTTTGAGTTATTGGAAGTGTCCGCTTGTGCAGATTGTTTCAGGGTCCTATATTTTACTTGGAATTTTAAAAACTAATTGTTTCTAAACTATTGAAATGTTTCAGTGGACATTTGCTAATGCTAGCTTTGACAATGTTATTTGAGAGGGACTTGTGTTAACACAGCACAGCAACAAGATCAGCAACCCTGTATGTTCAGAGTTAGGCAGCTTAGTTCTTTCTGTTTTTGTCAAATTGTATCAAAACAAAGTCAGAGTTTATAAAGTCTAACTTGATTAACCAAGCACCATACAAGGCAATAAGTACCTCCAGTTAGCTTTTCTGTCCCACCAAAGTACACAACTTTTATTACTTTTTGAGGTGGTGCCCCTAATGGCCACTGTGACATTAGTCAATGAGCCATGAATGAATCATCCAATGTACAGTGAATCTTAAATATTATGGCGTGTGTTTGTCTATTTTATACAACGATTACCATTAAGCCTTCCTACATTTGTAACAGCTGGACACAAAGCTGTGAAGACGTGGTCTCAACCCAAACTGTGAAATACACTTTTTCTCTTCTGTCCTTCTGTTGTTTATTGTGGGTTTATGCTTGGTGCAAGTCAGTTCGTCTTTTCAAAAGATGAAGAGGTAGCCATAGTAAAATGAAAATCATAAATCAAATTGTGCGATAGGTATCCACAATCCCTGTTTTTCAGTCTTGGTTTCTTTACAGCATTTGAACACACCCTTTTTTTTTTTTTTTTTTTTTATTTTTTATCATCACAACCCCAACTCTATTACCTGAATATGTACGGAATCTATCCACAAACACCCACTCAACAGACTCATGTGGATCAACTGTCAACCTATGTGAATGCAATAGTACTTTTGTGGCTCAACAGGTAGAAGCAATTACCCCTGAACTACATAGGTGATGGTTGTCAGTTCAGGCCTTGCCACTTTACTGTATCCTTACCACTGCAATCTGGTGTGCTATTTTCTCATGTTACTTCACAATGTGGTTCAGGTCAGCTAATCAGGATAAGACCAGCAGTACAGCTCCAAAACATGTTATTATCTAGATGTTATAGCCACTCAAACACATATATTTCCATTATTTGTAAAGGTTAAGCTATCAGACATAGCCAGTCGTGCACTACCCCCAGCTAAAAGCTATCTGTACTCATTCAATATTGTCTAAGATCATTACGGTTAACTATGTTTGCCTTTCCACACTATTGGCAGTAATAGTGTTTACATGTGGTAGGTGTCTTAAATGTCAACATCACTCAAACAGTTTGATTTCTATTCAAAACATCTGTTAAAACCAACACTGATTTTCAAGCGCTGTTGAAGTCGGCCCTACCGTAAATACAAGTGTCTGGATACAACATTTTCTGATCGGCTAGTAGTTCATCGTTAACTGTCAGCTCCTCTAATTCAGTTGTGTAGTGATCCGTGCTTTCTACCATTGAAGTCTCCTTAACGGCGCTATATGTTAGAGCGACACTGTAGGCAGCTGGTTTGTCAGACCCTTTCCTACCGCAGCCACAAATCTTTCGGAAGGCGGCGCGAAATTTTTGTGACATGGCGTTGTAGATGACCGGGTTGATGGCGCTGTTGAGATAAATGCAAACTCGACAGAAAAGTAGAAACCAGTTGTCCAAATAGGGCTTATCTAAGAAGGAGTTGACCACTACTAGAGTGCGGTAGGGCATCCAGAGCATCGCAAACAGGATCACGACCACAGCTAGCATCTTGGTTACCTGGGGAGAGGATGACGAAGGACATGTTAAAAAATATTTATATATAATTCAGTTTAGGAAGCACCATAACAGACCAAAATCTCATATTAATATTTCTAGGTGGAGTAATATTGTATTAATTTTCATCTAGTATAACAGTAAATTCTGGTAGGAGTCTGGTTGTAGTGAAGGGACTATTGGTAGTGGTATTAAATATGTAGTGGTATTAAATATATTTGGTGTCTCACTTTTTCAAATCAAATGTACACAACTAATACAACCCACTCCTTTTAGCCAGACTTGGGATGAGTGCAAATACTTTAATATATATTTGTTCATTTGGTCATGCATGTTAATAAACATTACACACTGTAGACACACAGGGTTGTAGCCATAGGTGTGGAATAATTCCCATCTGTCTCATTCACACACCATGAGTGCACCACTGGCAAAATGCATGAAGGGTCTTGCCTAAGGACATGACGACAGCATGCATTAAAGCCACTGCCACACCCACTACAGCACCTGGTATTTCCAAAGGTCTCCCATCCCAATACAAACCAGGACCAATTTCCCAGATCAGATGAGATTGGGCATTCTAGCTGGTATGGACACATGTCAACCTATTGGTCTCTTCCAAAATTGTCATGTTATGAGGAATAGTATACCTTAATCTATTTTTTTTTAAAACCACAGTATATGTCTTGATATTATTTTTTTCCCAAAAGAACATGCCAAATCACTAATCACATTACCTCATTTTTGTTTTATATATTTTCATGATGTGCGTTTGCCAGTGTATCTCATCATCATATCACTACATTATCAGCTCATCCAGGCTCAGTGTTAGTACAAAAGTGCCATTGTTGGGAGAACAATGTCCTTTGTCAGAGGCCCATATCAAGGACCTTAGGGCAAAAATAACAAGAAGTTGCTCTTAACAACACAGCTGTAAACAAACAGAGAAGTGATGAGATTCAGAAATCAAAGGCGGACATGTTACTGTCAGAACTGAAAAGCCTCTCGGGGGGTGGTTTTTGTCTGCTGTCTCCAATGGTTACGGGTGAAGTCCATAAGACCAAAGCTGGTGCAAGCAAAGTCCTCCATGTCTAAATATACTAAATTGAACAGTCTGTTGATTTTATTATGCATTGCCATTACCTGCATCAAGATCAAGCCTTTATTTTCTGAGATATCAACAATATAATGTAATGTTTTTGCTTGATCCATCCATACACACCCACCTACTTGTTTGCTTGTCATTTTTAATTAGTGTGTTCACCCCAAATTAGATGATCTTCTCTAGACAAAAATAAATTGTTGAATGATCTTACTGTCCAATTTTAGCTGTGCAAAATAAAGCAATTTAAAAGCGGTTAAACCACTTTTGTTATTTTTGATACAGGTGTAAAGCATTGATGAATATCAATAACAATAAATTATTCAAAACTAAATTATCTTGACTTGTGAAAAGTACTCAAAGTGGCACTTGTACACAGGAAACTGAACAGAAAACATTATATTTATTACTAACAAAATGTTGCCAGTGGGAGGTATGGTGCCTGATATTATTTTTTACTATTACTACTGTACTTATTCCATGCGTTAAAAGTGCTCTCTATAACTCCAGGCGCACTTTACCGCAGTGGACCACTTGGCACAGCCCGCAGTGCGCTGCGCTCTGGCCCGGTGCCACCCACCTGTCTGCGGGGAGGTCGCGGTAGAGCTGGAGTGGCCGTGCAGTTCTTGCAGCTCGTGTGTTGTTATTGGCAGCGTGGTTGTTGGCTTGTCCGTTCTTCTTCTTCTTCTTGTCCTTTGAGTTCGACGGTAGCGGATTCAAGAACAGGATCCTGGCAATGAGTCCATATAGCACCGCGGACAGTAGTAAAGGCAACACACGAAGAAGACACCAAAGTCAAAGAAGTAAATTGGCAAATAATACTTCCTGGAAACTCTGTAGCCGCACGTTTTAATGATGGCATTGTCGTAAACCAGCTCCTGCATGTCTGACAGGTAGAACCACATTACGCAGTAGAGGGACGTGAAAACCCACACGGACACAATAATCTTTTTAGCTCTAGAAAGTGTGCAGAGAAACTGGGCTTTGATCGGGGGTGGCAGATGGCGATGTATCTCTCTATTGTGAACGCAGTGATGGAGCAGGAGGACGCGTTGATGCCTAGGTACTGAAAGTATGTGATGCACAAGCAGCCGTAATGTCCGAACACCCACGAAGCAAAGATGCTGTCGGGTATCGCGGGTAAACCTGCCGCTATAAGAACCATCAGATCCGCCACGGCCAAACTAACCAGGTAACAGTTCGTGGGGGTCCGCATGTGCTTCGTGGTCAGCACAACCAGGATCACCATCACGTTTCCAACCATCCCCAAAGCGCAGATGAGGAAGAGTAAAAAAGTACTGACCACTTTGTATTGGATGCTGGTGTCGATCCATTTACCCAAAGTCTGGTTCGCTACTGTGGTCGAGTTTTCCATCTTTACGCACGGCAATATCACAACAAAATCAAAACTGTTAAAACGTTGGAGATATATGTACATTCATTTTGTCCATTTAAGAAACCTGACACTGTTTTGAAGCGAGAATATGCCTGTTGCGTCGGAGCGCAGTCAGAGTGGCCGATGGACAGATGGCGCTTTGGTTACGAGTCCCGCTTTTGGCACCGAGCGCTCATTACGCATGCGAACGGATAAGCCCATCCTCACATTTCCGACCACAGAGCACCGTCAGACCACTCGAATAGCCCTTTTCTGTCACCACATATGTGCGTGATGCTCCTTCCTTTCATAAATCTGGGATGAGAGTGAAGTCTTTCGCGAATTTGGTACCGTTCTCATACATAACTGATTTCCGATGATGCTGTGCCCTTGGATGATGCGTAATACTCATATGACGCACATTGTAATAAATATTTCCTGTTTTTATAAAGTCATGGCCATGAAGTTTCATTAAGACTTGGCCTATCCATAGAATGGGCTGTTGCCATAATGATTAACCATTTAAACATAATATTATGTCTTTTGAATTGGAAAAAGTCTTCAAATTATATAACAAAAAGTTGAAAGTGAAGCCCATGACTATTAGAAATTGGGCATCCTTCCAAATTGCATCCAAATCCATATTGTAAGAGTAGTTCAACATACACTCATTGTGGCTTATGATTTGCTTTTTGATTTTGATATGATATTACCTCATGGCATAAACAAAAAAAAAGGCAGTTATATAAATACTTAGAATATATTAATAACTACAGAGTATTTTTTAATGTAAGCAATCACTCAATATTTCTGTTGTCAAGATCATAAAGTCCCAAATATCACAATAATCATGTAACATATTATATAAAAGCAAACTATTCCAGTAAGATCCACGTACACATCCTACATTACTTATATTTGGTCTTGCAGATGTTGAGAAATAACAATATTTTCCTGCATATTACAAATCCCTCATTATACAGAGCAGAGATAAATTAATTAACAATGTAAATGAAATACATTCACTTCTGGATTTCCGCCCACATGTTTCCTACATAACAGTAATTTCCTTCTTAATCCTTTGTTAAACAGTGAGAGTCGTTGGGTCATATATTGTATAGGCTGTCTCAAGTGTTCTTAATGATAAATGAATGGAGCTCTTACGTGAGTGCAGTGCATGTTCGAACTATAATTCACACTGAGGACATCATCGCCAGTATAGCTGACGTAAATGGTGCAATGATTACTCATGTCAAGGTGTGATGAGATAAAACTGTTCAGCTCCACCACCAAACACCGGAAATTTGGAATAATGAAACTAACAAACTAAATTCATGTTTTCTCAGTCTGTTAAAATTGACCTTTATCAGTCTAGTGTTTAATTAACAGAAAGAAATATTGTATTGATTTATTGACAACCACAATGTGCTTTCTATCTAAACGTTATTGATGTTTACATTTTATGGTTGAGCAGCAAATGATCCACTCCGAAAGCAATGCACAATGAGCTCCTTGCTTTTGTTTGCCAGATCCTAAGACTGAAATGAGCTTAAATAAGAGCGCTTTAAGATGTGTCCACAGTAAATAAAAGTTAATGGCATTTCAGATTCAGATTGTATCGATGTTTTTTTTCTAGTTCTAGTTCTAGTTTATTTATACCTATATTCTTAAAGGTGCACCATGTAACTTTTCTGGTGGAGGATCTGCCACCTAATGGCCTCCCTAAAGATGTCATTGGTTTGGTCCTCAGTACGGCATTACATTTCTGTATCTCCATGGAAACAAGTAGGTTACACCAGATCTGTGGGGAGGTTACCCCGCTCATAGTAAGGGTGCAAGTTTTTTCTGTGTATTTTGAGTAGTAATTTAACAACTGCAAGACAGAGTGTAATACCTAGAATATTCCAGGCAAAGCAATAATATCACCATGGAGACAAGCAGACAGCAGAGCCTCCACCAAAAAGTTACATAGTGTCCCCTTTTGAAGGGTAGTATTGTATTGCTTATCAACCTCCATCACTTCAAAAGCTATTACAGTCAAGTAAATCCACTTCACTTCATCTTGATAGCATCATTTAGCCATATATGTCCATATTCTGTTATAATAATGTAGCCCTGATGTCTTCAATCCAGAGACAGAAACATGAGAAAAGCAGTTTGTTTCTGTGTGGAGGTGGGAACACTCCTCCCCACCAACTGTGCTCCACCAGAGGAACAGCAGGCAGAGCCAAAGCTGCACTATTTCAGTCATTGTATTTTCTGTGTCCATGAAGGCTCTATAACAGGTGGAGCTGGAGATTACATAATCTCTCCATTCATACGACCCTGATCACGTCTCAGGACAAACCTGAAGAGTTTGTGAAGAGTTTCTTTGTGGAATGGTTTTGGGCCAGTAATTACAAGTGCTTTCTCTTACAGTTCCACTTAATCTGGTGTAAATTAAAGATATGCTCTGGCATAAGCACCCAATTATGCACGCATCACATTAGATAATAGTGCTTTTAATAACCAAGAGCTGCATAAACCCCAGTGCCCTGTGGCACCTGGTATTTCAAATGTTCTCCCAACCAGGCTTAATCCTACTTAGTTTCTGAGATGAGAGATTGATAGTATAGCCACACAGTATTACACATGCACAATAAAGATAATAATAATAATAATGATAATGCCTTACTTTTGTAATGCGCTGTGCATGCTTGACAAAACCTCTCAAAGTGCTACGCTTTAGTCATTATTTATTCACTCCATACTTGGCGGTAAGATACTAGGCAAGCCACAACTGTCCTGGGGTAGACTGATATCAGGAAGGCTGCTAATCTGCGCCATTGGCTCCTCCAACCACCATCAATCACTCACAAACCCATTTATACTATAAGATGACACAATCGCAGAACCTGGTCTGAGTGGGAATCAATCCTCCAACCTTCAAGTTGGTTTCATTGTTGAAAGGCTAAGAAAAAAATCTATAGAAATATGTTACTTATGAATGCCAGCATGCTCCCCCACAACGTCTGTGGAGTCTCTGGCAAAGAAACTGTTTTCCATACACAAATAATGGCATTTTAAAGTTGTGATCAGTTTTCAAGCACGCTCATCCATATGGACACGATAGAGATGACCGAGATTATAAAAGTAGCTATAAAGTAGCTATAAAAGTTCACAATGCCTTGTGCTAATCCGTAGGCCTAATTTGTTTGGATAATTGCAAAGTAGCCAAATATTGAGTAATTAAATCAAATAGACCATCACATTAAATTGCCTTTTTCCTTCTCATCTGAAAATCTCCTTCCAAGTATAATTTGAAGTACTTTAGTGCCACCTTTTGGACAAATATAACTACTACAACTCTGACCATAAACTCTCCTGTAAGCGTTTCTTGGTTTTAATTAGTTTTGTCCTATTCCCTGTGGCTTCTGTAATTGGCTGTTGCAGTGGAATAGAGGCTGTCAATTTATGAGGACAGCAATTAAAATGTGTCTGAATAAAAACACCATAGCGACTCTTAACAGTAATTAGACTATGTTTAGTTCAGTTGGGCTAATTTAGTTCATGACAAATTTTTATCACACTTTGATATTAAACCACTTGTTTTGTCATAAGAAGATGGCGTAAAACTATATTTGACAAGTATAGGCTAAATACATTTAATTTAACTTTCTTGCCATGATTAAATAAATGTTACTTGTCATGTTACTTTTGAATGTGCAACTCTTGTGGTGATTTAAAAAATACCAAATCACGCAGCCTACCACTATTCTATCATTGTTACTGCTAGTATTATAATTCCTAGCACTCTCAGTGTAATTTTTGAATTTGTGTTTGAAAGCAAATAAAACTAAGAAAGAGTTGATTTTGGCTTGATAAAAACTTATCCTTTAAAAAACATATCTCAGAATTATTTAACAGTTTAAAATCTAAATTATCATTTTATTTCAGAAACAAATATTGTATCCCAATAAATTACAGAAAAGAAATATTGCAAGCAACCTTCCTCTCCGTATTGGATTATGGGGATGAGGTTTACATGCAGACTTCACTCTTTCACTCTGCCCTTCATTTTATTACAGGTGATGGATTTGAAGCTCATCACTGTTTTCTCTATAAAAATGTGGGTTGGCCATCACTATCTGTTAGAAGAGAACAGTACTGTATGAAGTTTATCTATAAGGGACTACTTCAAAAATTGCCGGAATACCTCATCTGTTTGTTGATCATTGATACTGGAACATTTAATACCAGATCACATGATAGCATAAGGCTAAGGACTAGCTGCACTAAAACTGACAAGAGAAAAAGGGCTTTTAGTTGTTTTGCTTCAGAAAAATGGAATGCACACCAAGGAAAAGCAAAACTGGATACGTTGGTGACTCAGTCGCAATTTAATAATCTGATAACAAACTTTTACATACACACCTGCACTTGTTTTTGATGTTTTATATGGACTTACTTGTTTTAATTGTTTTTATCAGTTTGTATTGTATTTTAAACAGGGCACCCATGAAAAAGAGAGCCCAAGTGCTCTCATTGGATCCCCCTGTATACATAAAAATAAATAAACTAAAATAACTTTTAAAAATTCAAGATTTGTACACTATGAGGAAAAAGATAATGAAATCAAACTTAAAATTTAAAAACGAATAACTGTTCTTAAGGACAAAACACAATATTGTTCAGCCATGAAATGAAATGATCTTATCTACAATAAGAATAATCTTATTGTGGTATATTGTATTTTCTCAATGCTACCTTAAATAGCTGAGCACATTTCTTGAGTAAATTGGTTGTCTCACGCTCATCTCCCCTAAGGTCAAAGGTCACAAAGGATCTCCTCTATAATGACTTACAGAGCAGCTCTAACTCTATTGGGATTATAAAATAGGCCACAATTACTCTGCCTTAGTCATAAACAATGCATGGCTAGTGTATCAAAAACACCCCCAAATGCACTATAAGACCACTCACTAAACAATAAATATGAGGAAAGATACGGATATTTACAACAGAGGTTTTTTTTTTTGTTTTAATGTGACCCTTGCACTCCGCCATAGTTATTGATTCTCTTTGGGTGATATTTTCCTCAGTGGATTGCTGTATTGCTATATTGCTGTATGTTGCGTACGAACCGTAAAATAGTCAATTTCTTTGAGTTATGTCGCCATTTCCCGTTGTCCCCTGTAAATGAACACGTCCAACGAAGAGTAAATCAATTTTAAGCGATCGCTGTAGACTAAAATAAAGGACTTTCTTGATTGCGGTGAGGAAAATCTTGTGAGACAGCCTATAGATAACTCAAAATGACTAGTGCTTAAAGCGTTAAATGACCCAAGTACAGATTGATTTAAAGAAATGTTGCAACTAATTTCAAAAGCTATCAGTCATGTCAATATAAAGGAACACAATAAGCCCAAACCAGTGCAAACATCAAGGCTGTGGTTAAGAATCGTTTATAGTATTTGTGGGAGATTATGAGATATAGATTAAAATATGACAGACTAAGCCCTATACTGAAGATAAGCACACTTTACTGTACATTAATCAAATCATACACAGATATATACAGATATTTTGCCATTTTTAAGGGTAATACAATAGCTCAAATTCCTTTACTACATGATTTTTCTCATGTTGCACTCTTCTGCAGCTCTAGGCCTAGCTGACCTGAGGCAGACTTGTGGAGACCAGTCTGTGCTAATTACTCCTTTGACTGGCACAACATTGAGAAATTCAGAGAGATCAGTAGTGAACAGTTTACTGGGTTAGAATCATAAGGGGTTTTAGTTACTAACCCTGAATCCTTCTTAAACTATTTGCTCATTATGAATCAAGGCTTTTTTCATGCTTTATTAAGTGTGTTTAGTGTTTAGTTAGGCATATAATAAACTGTTATATTTAGTTTATATTGCTTTGGTGAAATAAACATAAAAAATAAACTCCACTGTGGTATATATTCTTACTTCAAGCTGCAGGTTGTGTCCATATCCTCTGCAAGGCACTGTTGAATGAATACCTCAGAACCAAAACGCTGAAATTTGACCTACTAAAACTATTGTTTATAATGGAACTGCAAAATATTACAACTATTTATAATATTACCACTATTTATAACAAAATGTATATTCTATATTTATAAAGTGCATCTAAAATGAGCGGCCTAAGACTTTCCATTTACTCTAATGGAGCTCAGGAAAGCCCATATTAATTTGGCCCAGAGCCGTGTTTCCCATGCATTGTCTGACTGCAGGCTCTTACTGTAAATGATGGGGCAGAAGCAAAGTTTGGCCTGGATTCTGAACTAAAGTGCTTTTCTCAGCAAATTTAACATCCTCAAACATCACTGAACTGCATGAGTCTCCAAAACTGTATGAGAATTATCTTGAATGGATGTCATTATGCAATGGTTTTGTTCTTTATAAATCACTCAAAAGTTGATGAAGACTGAGGATTTTTACGATAGATGTATTCAGGGCCGGCCCTAGCTTTCAGGGGTCCCTAAGCTGAATTTGTATCTGGGGCCCCTGGCAGCAGATGCCTCCTGGCTCAGCTATTGGTGACATACATTTGACACAATTATAACTCTGCTCTCATCACCTTGACCAATTGTATTTGTATTTATATGACTAACATCAGACTGAAAACATCCAGAATGTCACAACCACTATAGTCACAAGAACAGCAGACAAACATATAAGGGGAGGAGTCAAGATGTTAAAAATTCTAGACAATTTTCTTCGTTTCTGGTGGTGGATTTAATGTCTTCCAGTTGGCAACAGTGGGCTTAAATTTACATTATAATGGGTCCTTTCACCGGTGTAAACACACAGCTGCCCTCACCTCTGCCCCGGCTCAAAAACAAATGTAGGCAGCAGTAGATATTTTGCTACTATAGATATAAAACAAATGTATCCTTTGAGAGAGATATTTAGGCTGCTGTAAACACATAAGCCCTGTGTCCAATAAAAAACTTGATATATTATTTTCAATATAAATGTATGGGCTCTTGGGGGGGCCCTCTGCCATGCCTCTGGGCCCTAAGCAGCTGCTTATTCTGCTTGTGGGCTGGGGCAGCCCTGGTTGTATTAGATATTCGTGGGTTTCAGCCAAACAATTCCTTTCTGATTTGAAGACTTTGTGAGGACCCATAGAGGACCATCCCCATTAAAAGATACAATATTTAAATTTGACCACAGAGACCCATGAATTGTAGACAGTTACTGAGTTAGTCACGAACAGATGTTTAAGTGAGTTGATGAGTTAGCTTGGTGTTTTTGGCCTTGGCACGAAAATGTATGGGTCTCAGTTTCTTGTTTATAGATGCCATTTTGAGTACCAAATACACTGAAAAAAAAAACAACAAACATAATAATAAAATAGGTTTGAATTGTTAAGTGCTATGGCAACGATGCAAAAATTTTCATTGCTCTGAAACATGGAACCATGGATTGACGATATACAGATTATGATCAAATTTATACTATGCAACGAAAATCTGGCAAAACTAAGAATAGAATGTTTTTTTGTTTGTTTGTTTTTTAAATGTGCCTTTATATATTTATGCCATTTCGTATAAACGCTGACAACAATATGCCTATTTTTCAATTACATTGTCTCTCCCTCTCTTTCTATAATCTAATCATGTTGTGTCCCAGTGTGACCTGAGTCCAAACTTCTTGTCGTTCTTCTCCCTGGGCTCAGTGCCACCTCTGCAGCATCCTCCCAGCAGCAGGAGCATCTGTCAGTGTGAAATGTTAGATCTAGCCTAAAAATGTAGTAAATAAAACCTGCTAGACTCATCTCTGGAGGAAATGATACATCACTTGAAATCAGCAGAAGTATTTGAGGTAGTCCCTGCATATGTTTAGTGTATCCATTTTCTAGTTTCAGAATGATAAAAAAAATATGTCAGTTGTCATAGTTATTAACAATTTAAAGATATAAAGTGACTTTTTTGAGTTTTTAACCATGTTATACTGTTGTCCCCTTGTATTTTTGCTTCATTTGCATTTGTTTTGTTAATCCAAAGTTGTTTTCTCTGAGCACTCAAAACTGCTTTGCATTTTTGCTCATTTAGTTGTAAAAAAGCCAAAATGTTGCATATATCAGGAACCATATAGACTGAGTGAATTGTATCTGTATCTGCGGATGGTCTTCATTACTCCACTGTGGTTCTCTTAAGTCCTATATAGACAGCTCTAATGCTCCTATTTCCATTTATGGCTTTGGACCAAACAGAGGAAGCTAAAAACACAATTACACAACTATTAGACTACTGCATTAAGGAGGCTTATTCCTTATTAGAGTAAGAATCTAAAAAAAACACCTCTGAGCTGCTGAAGAAGGCCCAGCAGAGACTCTTTTTCCTCAGGGGTGCTGAGGAAAAATAACATCACACAGAGACTTCTGCTGTCCTTCTACCGCTGCTGCATAGAGAGTATCTGACCTACTGCATCGGCGTGTGGTTCACCAGCTGCACGGCGGCTCAGAGGAAAGCTCTCCAGAGGGTCATAAAATGCAGCGCAGAAGACCATTGGCTGCCCTCTCAGGACACTGGCCGAGCTACACACGTCCCATTGTCTCAAAAAAGGGCCAACACATCCTTGGGGACACCTCACACCCGGGCACACTCTGTTTGAACTGTTACCATCGGGGCGGAGATACAGATCAATCAGAGCAAGGACAAATAGACTGAAGGACAGTTTTTATCCTGTAATCATTTCCACACTTAACAAACATACACGCACTTAGTAAATGTACATATTTTATATTTCATGTTTTTATTATTTTTATGTGGGACTGAAAATAGGTGAGATGTATGTTTGATGTATGTGTGAGGATGGTCAGCACTTTTTAAAATTTCGTTGTACATGTGGATGTTACAATGACAATAAAGACTTATTCTATTCTATTCTATTCTATTCTATTTAAAATGGGAGCATTGCATTCTGGCTAAAGGAAGGCATTTTAAACGTGCGCTGTGTAACATTTCCTGTGGGAGGAAATGTTATTGCTTTGCCTGGTACAGTTGAAGTCAGAAGTTTACATGCACTTTATAAAAAGACACATACACTTTTTTCTCACTGTCTGAAATGAAATCAGACTTTGCCTGTTTTAGGTAAATTAGGATTACCAAAATTATTTCTATTTACTAAATGTCACGCCCTGGACCCTGGCTCGCACCCCGCTCCCTGCTCCGGTACTGCCTCCTCGTCTTTGTCCCTGCACTTCACCAGCCCGAACATTACGGGAACATTATAGAACATTAACATTACATATACTTCCACAAGCTTCTCACAATAGTTAGTAGGAATTTTGGCCCATTATTCTTGACTGAACTGGTGTAACTGAGCCAAGTTTGTAGGCCACTTTGTAACCGGTTTGTCAATATGCTTCAGGTCATCATCCATTTGCACCAAAGCTTTAACTTCCTGGCTGATGTCTTGAGATGTTACTTCAGTATTTTTCACATAATGTTCTTTCCTCATGATGCCATCTATTTTGTGAAGTGCACCAGTCCCTCCCTGCAGCAAAAACAACCCCACCCCCATGATGCTGCCATCCCCTTATTTCACACAGTTGGGATAGTGTTCTCAGGCTTGCAAGTTTCCCCCTTTTTCCTCCAAATGTAACAATGCTCAATATGGCTAAAGAGTTAAATTTTAGTTTTGTCAGACCACAGGACATGTCTCCAAAAAATAAGGTCTTTGTCTCTGTGCATTTGCAAACTGTAATCTGACTTTTTAAATGTTTCTTTTGGAGTAATGGCTTCTTCCTGACACAATGGCCTTTCAGCTCATGTCGATACAGAACTATTTTCACTGTGGATAATGACACACTCTTACGGCTTCATCCATCTTCACAAGGTCTTTTGCTTTGTGTTCATGGGTTGATATGCACATTTCAAACAAAGCACAGTCAACTCTGGGACACAGAACCTGCCTCCTTCCTGAGAGGTATGATGGCTGGACATTCCCATGGTCTTTATACTTATGTATAATTGTTTGAACAGATGAACGTGGCAAATTCAGGCATCTGGAAATTGCACTCAAGGATAAACCAGACTTGTCTCTAACGCAAATGTTATCAATAAACCTATCAGAAGCTTCAAACATGATCATCTTCATCATTTGGATTTTCCAAAACTGCAGTAACTAGTAATCTTACTGTATTTCAACTCCTGACTTTGAAGAAAGAAAGTAATAAAAAATTGTCAAAAAATATTTCTCTCATTATTTTGGCATTTAGCAAAGAGAAATAATTTAGGCAATACTAATTGATCAAAATCAGGGAAAGGTTTAGTCTGATTTCATGTCAAACACTGACAAAAAAGTCTTTTTAAATACTTAAAATTTCTGGTTTCAACTGTATGTTCCACAGTGTGGCATTCAACATACTTATCTTACATTTATTGAGTTGCAGATGTTATTAAAAATTGAACCTCAATGACTGAACCTCAATGATAATCAATAAATGTCTGAAAACTATGGGTGAAAATATTGTGGATCCAGGTGCCTATATTTTGGCACATAACCCAAGTGTTTGTAAGTCTGTTGAAAGTTTTAAGAAAACTTTTCACTTTTAGCCGCTAACAGTTGGTCCCTATAGCAACAGCTGACACTGCCTGTTGCCTAGGCAACATGGTAAAAGTTTTAGTGTTTAGAAAAATAAACTTTTGCCCTATGGCTAAAAATATAAGCCTAACTGCACACTTATTATAACAGCCTATTCTCTCTGTCTGCCACTCAGGCAATCACATCAGTGGCCTTGTTCACATGCACCAGAATCTCATTGTGATCTGATTTGTGGACCTTTGACGTTAGTTAAATGACATGTAAACTGCTAAATCTAATGTGAGTGATCAGAGGGACCACGATCAGAGAGAAATCAGATGATTTTGCCTTTTACATGTCATTAAAATAATCTTAACTCCAAAAATCTGATTAATCAGATTGTGACTGCGCATATAACTGTAGCCAGTGTGGGACCAATATTTTTAGGCCTTTACTGTTAAGTAGAGTATAGCTACAAAAACATGACAAACAACAAGTGAATTAACCTACTTTTTCCCCAGATTTAAAGATGCACTACATAGCTTTTCTGATTGTGGGTTTGTCTTTTGCCTGTCATCATGGAGATATTATTGCATTGCCTTAAATGTTCCACAGAATGGCTTTACAGTGCTATACCTGATTTTTTAAAAATCTTTCAATAAAACATCTGTGAATGAATAAATGCATACAGCTATAGTGCAGCTGTGATTTGATTTGCCCATTTATTGACTTTTTTTAATGGACATGATTGGGAAAAAAGGCTGGCTTTTACACGTGGGTTACGCGGCTATGTTTCTTCTTGAACACGGTCATGTTTAGTGCATATTTTCTGTAATCTGTCGTCCTCAGCACATAGTCTAGCCCTATTGGCCTCTCCACACACATACACACACACGCGTGCGCGTGCACACTCACACACAGTAGCCCTCGCTCAGACACAAGATGAATGGTCCACCTGCAGCTGTGTTCTGCAGAGTCTCGTGTTAGAGTCATGTTTAAACCTGGAGCAGAGCCAGTAATCCATACACAGCCCAGGCCCCCTCACTGTGTTTCGACGAAACGAAGAATAGAAAACATTAAGTACTGACATATTAGGTGACAAAAACTGGACGGTTGTAAAGGTATTGGTATACATCACTTCCAGTTATTTACAGAAATAAGCTGGTTAAATACATGGAAGTATTTGCCTAAAGATGTAAGCCTATAAGTTAAACTCCACAGATCCGACCTGCAAATGTAAAGCAATACCAAATCCATGAAGACAAGCAGATCCTCCACCAAAAGTCACATTTTGTACCTTTTAACAAAGAACAAGCACAAATCCCACACAGCAGCTCTTTATAACCACATTTAAAACAAATCTCATCCCATTACTGATCCCTAATGTTTTCTATAAAGACATTGAGTTTCCCCTAAGTAAGAATGGTTTCCGATTGCCAGTAAAGAGCCTTTTAACTGAAATTGAAGTTTTCACTCCTAAAACTAAATGCTGAATTCATTTGTTTTGCATGTTGCACACGGCCATGTTGTTTTTCGAACTCTGACTCATTAGAAGTGCCTTCACCATAACCATCACTTATAGCCAGAGTGGACAGCACATTCACATACATTAGGTTACGTAAGATAGAGGCCTAATGCAGCATGAAAAAACACCATATTGTGGACTGTAGAGAGGTCATCGGGAATTCAAATCTTTACACATCAGTATGATAGATTCATTTATGAATATTGTGTAGCCTTTACGTCTCAGTAACATATATTTACTGTTTTTGACAAGTGTAAACATCAAATGAAGGACAGCGGTTATACTTGATCAAGCCCAAAGATGGTTGTGGCTCTTTGAAGTGACTACTGTTTACATGTAGCATTTGCTCAATATTTTCTGAAAGTACAGGTAATGTTTTTTACACTCTGGGTAGAGAGATGACTATATTAATCAGTAAATCAACTGTCTGGCTTATTTAGATCAAAATAGGATCTTAAAGAGGTATTTTACTTGTTGTTTTAGAAGTTTCACTTTCGTTTTTGATGCTCTGAGTCAAAAGTCCCTCCCCCTTCACATCACATTATAATCAGCATGAAACTACTGCTCATTGCATCAGGTTTGTGAAGTTGTTGTGTTCTGTAAAGTTTTGTGTATGTGTTTTTGTATATTTAGTAGACAAATCTTACAGCTAACTATAAGAGGAGTTCAAATGGGGCCCGGGGGAGAGAATTATTCAAAGATGCATGGATGACATAAAACCACTTCAGACCACTTTAAGCACTCACCAGAATAACAATTGTGACATTATAGAAGCAAAAAATGTCATTTCAAATCAGTATACTCCAGAAAACTAAACCTTGTCCCACCATGTAACTTTTAAGCAAAAAAAAAAAAGACTAAATAAAAGTACGTTGTTATTTTTCTTCAATAAAAAACCTGTGCCCTCGCTGTTTGCATCCACAAACCTGACTCGTATATGGCCTGGAGGAGGGCCCACCTGGTTGTTTCCTTTGTAATGTCATTCCTTTAGCGATATACTTTTATTTTATTTTTAAACTCTTACACATACTTCTTGATCCAAGTAATAATGCCCCTGGTGTAAAGTTTCCACACAGCCTTGAACACATCGCCTACATCTGTACAAATACAACACTGTGAGGAAGAGACATGTGCATCTTTTTGTGCTGTTGTGTGCTATATTTGTCTGGTTTTAACATATGTAGTTATTCTGTAACGTTGCCTCAAAGCTGTGAATGCTTTAAAATACATTCAGTCTTGTATAATGTCGGTTGTAATGACGACAGATGTTGAGCTGCACTGGTTTTATTGTCCCTCCCCTTTGTTTGTCTGGAATTTAACTGCAGCCCAGAGGCGTGTCACTTTTCTCTCACAAAAATAAATAAATGAAACTATCGGATACATAAAAGTCTACACTTTGAGCAAGTCATTAAACTGGCGGGTGAACAAGCAATAAAAGGCGGATTGTGTAACTTTTCTGATTGTTCAAAAACTTCTTGGTGTTGTTGCTGTGCTTGGATTATTCTACAGGTATATATGATTTGAAACTTATCTCCATGGAGACAAGCATGTGACACCAACAGGCAAGTATTTTTTTTTAGCAATAAAATGCTTGTGAAGTGAATAAATGAAAGACAGATAAGCTTAATGCCTTGCTGTGGAGCGTTCTGGACAAAGTGTGAGACAAGAAGTGGCAGACCCTCCACCAGAAAAGTTACATAATGGAACTTAACCTCATCATTATGAAGCTCAATAGTCCTGCCCACTTTATGGCTGACTGACTGCATCTTATGGGAATGCAAAGGCACAACAAGCAGCAAAACATTTATTATCTGTTGTTTTTTTTACTCTTTTTGACTTTACGAAGTTTACGAAGCACTCTTTTGCACAAGTCTACAGCTTCTTCACATTGGAAGTCTCCCTTGTTGCTTCTGTGTGGGTGAGCTATCCATTCAGTTGTCCAAAGACTCCTAAAGCTCAACTCCTTCTTTGTTACATTTCTTTGTGAGTAACCCTTTGGCAGACCTGGGCACTGCGAAGCTTGTAGGTCACGTCTTCAAATAGAGCTAGGTAAGTAGAAGTTACATTACAATAGCCTAAAATACAGTAACTTGCAGTAGTAGTTTTTTGTTTTTTTGAAAGTCTTGAAAGATTTGTAGCCAATATTTTACATACATTTTTGAATAAGTTTTGTTGCCATTGTCAGTGAACAGAGCTAGAAACTTGCTTTGTCAGTGGTGCAACATAAAACAATGAATAATCATGATATATAAGAATCTGCGTTCACAATAGACTCAACAATGCATAGCCACACTGGGATGCATTGTTTTCGTGTGTTGGGTACTGTATTCATGTCTCTAAACTTCTCCTGCATCAGACATCTAGAATCTCAGTCTCTTTTTACAACTCAAGGACACCACACATTTCCTTTTTCATAATAATTTCATAATCATGCATAGATGTCAACATTCTTTGGAGGGCAAATTTCCATGGCAACGCATGGAGGGCAAAGTTAGCCGGAGGATCCTGCGCTGTCTGTTTTTGAAGTTAAGGCTTCATAGGTTTTGTTTTCACAATCTGACCAGCAACAACAACAAAATCCTCCAACTATAGTAGTCCTGACAAAACATATAGCCCAAGACCTGGAGATGAGTCCCTCTGAACTGGGGTTTGGGGTAAAGTCAAGTGCATATTGAAATTTAAATTCATGTTGCTTGCTATTAGATTGTTGTACAGTCATTTTCAACTAATTTTTCACACAGGAAATCAATAGTCAAATTATGTGCTCTACGTTGATTTTCTGGTGGTGGATAGGTCATCTGTTTGTCTGAAATGTCACTGATTTGGCTCGGCATGTCCCGCAGTATAGCATTAAACATCTTTATGAAAACTGGCAGATTTTAGAGCGCTCCATCCATGTTACTGAAAAGTTGTATGATAGATGTGTGTAATGTCATATAAAGCAGTAACATTATAATGGAGCAAGCAACTGATCCTCTACTAGAAAAGTTACATAGTGCATCTTTAAAGGTCCTATATCACGCAAAATGGACTCTTGTGAGCTTTAAATCATTTTATAACACTGTTTACCTCATCAAAAACATACCCGGAGTTGTGTTTTGTTTCATTCACACATGTTTGAATAACACTTTATTATTAATCTGTCCACATCTCCAAAGCTCAAAATGCTCTGTTCCGCCTCGCAATGTCATGTAGTGGTACTTTTCAAGTTAACAGCTAACTTTCAGTTCCAGGGGTAATCATCCAAATGATTCTGGTGAAGGTGTATTGAGTTTAAAAAAACACAGTAGAGCACTTCCTGTATCACCACATGACATCACAAGGTGGAACAGAGTGTTTTCTGTTTGAGATACGCAGAGCTTGTGTGTTAAACATGAGTAAATGAAGCAAAACACAACTTATTTTAAACCCCAAAATAGCTCTACAGTGCATCAGCTGTGCATTTTTAATCTGCTTTGTCAAACTATTCCCATTTTTCACACAACAATTTGCAAACAGCTCCTATATTAGCAATAGAGAAGTACTTTGCTTTGTACACTGTGATCCTGTTTGGACTCTTATGGCTCAGACAATGCTGTTAACCACTGTCCCAAAGGAGCACTGCTACATGAATAATGATGTTTACAGATACACAAGTCCCTTCTGAGCCACAACTCTCAGCCACTGACAGCCAGTATATTTCACCCTGATTAAAAATGTATGCAGCCCAACAATGTTACGAGCTAATCCCCCTTTTGATTACATTAGAAGCCATAAAATATAATGGTGTTTGGAGCTGCAGTTGTTTTCAAATGATTAAAGGTACATGGAACCGTTTGGACAATAGCCAACTAATTTAAAGATGCACTATGTAATTTTTTTTTGGTAGGTTATAATTTTGCCTGTAATGCTCCACAGTATGGCATTAAACACATCATCTACATCCAGCATGTATTCAATTATAGATGTTTTCATTGCCCAAAAATACATTGAAAAACATGCACTCCTTCTGTGAGCGAAGTCACCTCTCCCTAGATCTGATCTGTAAGTAGGCCTGGTGGGGGTCATCTCCTTGTCTTCTCCCTCTCCCTCTCTTTTCTCCCTCTCTCTCTTCTCTCTCACTCTCTTTCTCTGTCCCTCTCTCTCTCCTCTTCTTCCAGCCCCCTCTCTCTTTTCTCTCTCTCCCTCTTCTCCCCCCCCTCTCCCGTCTCTCTCTCCCTCTTGCCCTCTCTCCTCTCTATCTCTCTCCTCTCTCCTTCTCTTGCTCTCGCTCTCTTTCCCTGCTCTCTCTCTCCCTTTCCCCCTCTCTCTCTCCCTCTCTCTTCTCTCTCTCCTCTCTCACTTTCTTTCTCTATCCCTCTCTTTCTCTCTCTTTCCACCCCCTCTTTCTTTTCTCTCTCTCTCTCCCTTCTCCCTCTCTCCTCCCTCTCTCTCTCTCTCTCTCCTCTTGTCTCTCTCTCTCCTGTCTCTCTCTCTCTCTCTCTCTCTCTCCCCTAACCTCCGTCCCTCTCTCTCTTTCTCTCTCCCCCCTCTCTCTCCTCTCTCCTCTTTCTCTCTCTTTCTCTCTCTTTCTCTCTTTCTCTCTCTTTCTCTCTCTCCCCCCCGCTCTCACCTTCTCTCTCACCTTCTTGGAGATAGATACTTTTAATGCCATACTGCGGAACATTACTAGCAAAGCAATAACATCTCCATGGAGAGAAGTAGCAGACAGACAAGACAGAAAAGTTGCTCTGTCACCTTGAAATGTATGGGGCATTTATGGATAAGGAAAGAGCAGTGAAGGTTGTAACACTGAATCATTATAGTCTTTATTTATTGTGCATGCCAATGAATTATATTGACAGAAACAGCCCCAGGACAA
The DNA here is from genome assembly GCA_019594935.1 of Periophthalmus modestus. NCBI lineage: Eukaryota > Metazoa > Chordata > Actinopteri > Gobiiformes > Gobiidae > Periophthalmus > Periophthalmus modestus. The sequence continues at coordinate 19,217,212 of JAIEZT010001318.1, forward strand.
TAGTTAAGTCTTGTGAATCATGGGTCAGATTTATTTGACCTCCATAAAATCAGAGGTTGCAAATCACTAGAAGATAAATAACATGTTAGTAGACCCTTCAGGCATAATGTTGTTTTTTTTAATCAGTTAAATCGTGACTTCTGCCATTTCCTGCTAAAGGTTCCATATTACGCTATTTTCTGATCTAACTTATAATGTTGTTTCCTTATCACCAACAGACCTGGAAATGTGTTTTGTTCCATTCACCCATTTTTAACACACAAACTGGGGGTTTAGGCTGGGTTCTTCTCTTGAACAGAAAACACTCTGTTCCACCTTGTGATGTCATGTGATAATACAGGAAGTGCTCCATTGTGCTTTTAAACTCCATACACCTTTACTAGAATCATTTGGATAATTTCAGCTTTGGAATTGTCAATCTCTACAGAACAAAAGGTAAAAGGTAGATGTTAACTTGAAAACTACCTCTTAATGACATCACAAGGTGGAACAGAGTATTCTGAGCTTTGGAGATGTAGACAGCTAATAACAAAGGGTTATTTAAACATGTGTGAATGAAGCAAAACACAAATCTAAGTATGTTTTCATGAGTTAACAACATTATAACACAGCTTAAAGCTCACAAGAGTCAATTTTGCGTAATATAGGACCATTAAGGTAGGATGAAATTAGTTAGTTCATGCAGGAAAGACACAGGAACATAAAAACAATCAAATGAAATTAATTACCAATTTTAGATTTAGACAACTAAACAACCAACAACAAAAAAATATGTAGAATGGGCTATGGTGTAATTTAGCCTATATTCTGTCAAATGATAGATTACATCTCATCTGCAGTTGACCTCATGTGCAATGATCCAGCTGTCAAAAAGAATTCTCTATGTCTGTTGTAGCCCAGTATTTTTGCCTTCAAATATATTGTCAAATAGATAGGCCTAACAATGCTTATTCATATATTATTTGCACCACTCTAAGCATTAGTAACTCAGTAGACCTATTTGTTCTCATTCATAAATCTCAAAGTCTGTATTGAGGTCGTTATAGTTAGCTTATGTTGTTCATTTAATAAGGCATAGTCTGTGATTGTGCTTGCTTCAGCTCTCTCTCCATTTCTTTCTCACTCTCTTTCTCTCTCCTCTCTCTCTCTTCCTCTCTCTCCCCTCTCATATTGCCTCTCTCCTACCCCCCCTCTCTCTCTCCTTCTTTCCCTCCCTCTTCTCTCTCCTTACCCCCTCACTCTCCCTAATCCCCCTTTCTTTCTCTCTCTCCTCTCTTTATCGCTTCTCTCTCTCTCCCTCTTCTCCCCCCCGCTCTCTCTCTCCCGTCTCTCTCTCCCTCACTCGCTCCTTTTTCTCCACCCCCTCTCTTTATTATCGCTCTTCTCCCTCTCTCCCCCTCTCCCCCCTCTCCCTCTCTTGCCTCTCTCTCTCTCTCTGCTCTCTCTCCTGCTCTCCCCTCTTGCTCTCTCTTTCCCTCTCTGTCCTCCCTCCGTCCCTCTCTCTCTCTCTCTTTCTCTTTCTTTCTTCCCCTCCCCCCTCCCCCTCTCTCTCCCTCTCTCTCTCTCCCCCTTTCTCCCTCTCTCTCTTCTCTCTCCTCTCTCGCTCACTTTCTCTTTCCCTCTCCCTCACTCGCTCCTTTTTCTCCACCCCCTCTCTTTTTATTATCTCTCTTCTCCCTCTCCCCCCTCTCCCTCTTGCCCTCTCTCTCCTCTGTCTCTCTCTCGCTCTCCCCCTCTTGCTCTCTCTTTCCCTCTCTCTCCTCCCTCCGTCCCTCTCTCTCTTTCTCCCCCTCTCCCCCTCTCTCTCCTCTGTTCTCTTACTGCCTCCCCTCTCTCTCCCTCTCTCTCTCCTCCTTCTGTCCCTCTCTCTCTCTCTTTCTCTCTTTCTCTCTCCCTCTCTCCTCTCCTGATTCTCTCTCTTTCCCTCTCTCTCCCTCTCCTCCCACTCTTTCTGATTAGCTGGGGCTGAGGAGGACCAGAACTTGTCACAGCGCATAACGAGCGAGTCAAGCCCGGTCCATGGGTGGAGTCTAGCGGACCCTTTCCCTTCCTAATTGCCCGGGAGCAGAGGCTGTCAGGGCGGGGAGACGCAGAGGAGCGAACCGCAGACTGGAAGAGTGGTGTTGCGACTCCATTCACTTTAAAAACCGCGTCTTTATCACCGCTTATTGATGCTGGATAAAAAAGCTATTTGCGTAAAGTGAAAAGCGACTCCAGGGGAAGATTTTGAGCGAGTTTTACTGTGGGAATACTTAATGCTTGCGCCGGTGTTCTTTAAAACGCTTGCGCTGCAGAAGAAGATTGAAAACGCCACTGAATTTGCCACTCCAAGCGAATTTGTGGCTGCATTTTAATCACTTTTAATTGTTTTTCTCTGTACACACACACTTATGTTGGAATCGACACTACAGGGACCTTGCGTTTTTTACAAATGGAACTGTTTTACTTTGACCAAATCGAAACGAGGGGCGAGTTTACCGGGGGAAGCAGCATCAGCAGTGGTGGTGGTGGTGGTGGTGGAGGAGGCTCAGAGTGCGCGTATCCCGGCGGAGGAGCGGGGAGGACGGGTCTGGCTTCCAACGCGCACCGGGGGGCCCCCAGACAGAGACTGTTTTTTGTGTGCCAACAGCAGCAGCAGCAAAAATACGAGGACGGAGCTGACGATGTGGAACTTATTGGGACGTGTCCAGAGACGTGTAGATTAAGTGAAACTACATCTAGTGACTATTACTTTACCGAGGAAGACGCGTTACAAGAGGACATCCCCGAACTTTATCTGTTATCCGATGAAGATTTCAACTCCGATGGGAAATCAGTGGACTATGGCTTCATTATTGCGGTCACGTGTTTATTAACTGGCATCTCTTTAGTGGCTATTTCCTACACTATTCCTCGTGATGTGAGGTGGACCCCGACAGCGTGTCCGCGAGGGAGATGGAGCGACTGGAGCGCGAGAAAGCCCGAGTTGGAGCGCATTTAGACCGGTGCGTAATTGCCGGATTGTGCCTGCTGACACTAGGGGGCGTGCTTCTGTCCACTCTGCTCATGATATCCATGTACAAAGGCGAGATGATGAGGAGGAGGGCGTTCGCGTATTCCAAGCACGCGGCCAAGTTGTACGGCTCCATCGGTTTCAAAGCAGACTCCAGCCCCACGCGGGAATCCCGGTTTGCAGAGGAGGATTTGGAGGTGCTTAGCTGATCTATGAACACAGACTGTGAGAATGAGCTGATTAAGGCGCTGGTGCTGTTCTTAACGTGAGGTGAAGAGCTTTGATCCCGTGTATGTCTTAATACTAAACTCCTTAAAAGTCCCCTATGTAGGCTTTTACTCAAAACATTTTGGACTAGGCTGCTTTTGGACGACTTATCTTGGTATTTCGTTTTTACAGCTTAAAATCTACTGGAATATATAACCAGTTCAACTAATTCAGACTTGATTTTTGATTTTATTGTCCTCTTTTTGGTTGTAGCCACGTTGGTCTTTTGTCCCTTGTCCAGTTAATTCAGAGAATTTCCCACTTTTTTATTGACATAAAATTAAAAAAAAAAAAAAAGGTGAAATTTACATGATTTTCTTTTTTTCTTGCAAATAAACCAAGACTTTTTTATGTAGTGGCATTCAGGTTTGTAATACAGTGGCACCTGTCTGTACATTATGACTGAAACTGAAAACCATATGATGTTATTGCAGTTCATTTTTCCAAGTTCGTCGCTCCATGTCCCACTACATCCAGTAACGTCTCCGATTTGATGTGGTCACCCTTGCTGTCATGGCACAAGTGTGACAAATGAGAGATGATGCTAAAAATGAAATCAATAAAAAAGCAGAAATAATCTTAATTGGGTTAATGAACTTATGTGTATTGCTGAAATAAGTATTTTCAGCTCTGGAGATGCAGACTAATTATTCAAACATGCATTAAACAAAACACAACTTAACATACTGGTTTGGTGAAGAATCAACATTATAATAAATCACATAATAATAGTTCAATAGGACATGTGGTTAGCAATGAAAAACGCTGTGTTGTTTTGTTGCCCAATTACGTCAAATCTAATTTAATTCCTCTTGATTTTAAAAGCCAAGTTTTTGGGTTTGTCAGTGGTCTCCAGACTCAGATTGCATCCAACTGGAGAATCAAAAGAATGTGAAATCCAAATGCCTCCGCAGTTTACCATTTGGCAGAGCTGCTGAATTGTACTTTCCCAAACAACTCACATGCAATCTAAGAGTTTTATTGTGACAAAAGTGATCAGATATCCAGTTAAAATCTATATTCACGCTTCTTATTGCATTGTGGTCAGAAGTGTTTAAATAATAAGGCTTTAGACTATGTGTGGAAAAGTCTCTTTAGTGTATAGCCCCTAATAGGAAATACTAATTGATCTAAAGTTGAATGTTGTTTCTCGCAGTAACTTGCAGTAGTTATTCTTTTCAGAGCAGTTTTTTAAAGGACAAAGTAGAGATGGTCAAAGAAAAAAAATATAACTTTTTTTTGTTTCATTATATTGATTAAACACTTTTTGGATTTCTCAAAGTACATGAAATGTCCATGAATATTATTTGATTATTATTTTAATCACATTAACACATGGTAAGTAGTAAATGGTCACATTTTTATATTGCTTTTCCACCTTCAAGGGACTCAAAGTGCTTTACATCAAGGAACCACACAGAAACACTCATACACCGGTGTACACAGACACTGGGGGCGAGATGGGTTAAGTGTCTTGCACTGATACAACGACAGTATTCATCTGTGGGAGCTATAATCACATCACAAACCTGCGTGTCAGTGAATGTGACTGCTCAACCAATGATGTTTATGTCGAGAGGGGGATTCGAACCGCCAGACTTCGGATTAGTGGACAAACACTCTATCAACTAAGCTTCTGTTGCCCATACACTTCCTACAAATTTCAGATTCAGATGTAGACCTCATGGTTAAATGATCTCTAGCATCTCTCGGTCTTTATTCAAATGTGATCAAATTCAAAGCACTATATAACAATGGTGGGTGTAATACAAGATAGATTCTACAAATTACACAAAAAAGTACCAAGTTGAATGCAAATAACTGATGTGCATTTTACTGTACCAATTCCCTTGTGATTCTTGCAACTTGAGTTTGAATATCTATGTAAAATCAGTGACTGACAGGCAGCTCCTATCCAATCAAGTTCACGTGACACATTTTTGTGATTGGACATAAAGGTGCAGCAGCTGTATCTATGCTGCTGTAAAAATGGCAGAAGGGAGTTTTTATATAAGTTGCATCCAGACTTTTTAAATTGCTTGTCAAAAGATAACAAATTGCTGTTTAATTTTATTTGTTGTAGTCTGAGCCTGCCTCCTCTCCCAGCGGAGTTCGTGTTATGTGTGTATTGAAAGCCTGAAGCATCATGGGAAATCAAAGCAGAGTTAAAGTCACCAGAGGTTTTGCACACTTCACAAGTGAAGCACTAAATGTGGGGATGGAGTTAAAGGAGAAGTATTACTCTAAATTGACTTTTAACAATGTAACTTTCATCATCAGCTCACTCAGGGTTGTATTTTAATTGATTCAACATTGAGTAATTCGGCACTGTTAAACGTCTGAGGCGAATGCACAGAAATTTTGAGTTTTCACCTACTCCACTGTTACTATTGCACTATTACATGCCATTTTTTTGTATTTCTTGCCATGTTTTCTTTAAATAGGAAGAGACCAAATTACCAGATTTTAGATGGCATAACAGCATTTCATAGTGAGATGTGAATTGGCCAACTGTGTAACTGGATGGTTCGCCACCTACTTGTTTCTATGGAGATGTTCTTGCTTTTTGCTTGTTCCGTATAGGGCATTAAACTTGTCTTTGTCCATTGCGACTGCCAAGTGATGCTACGAGACCAAGCTACAGAGCAGTGTGGGGAGGTAACTCCACAGTAAGAATGCATATTTTTAAGCTGTAAAAAATAGGTTAATGTCATACTGTGGAATATTCCATGCCAGGCAACACCGGCTACAAAGAGACAAGCAGGTGATGGACCCCCACCCCACACACCAGAAAAGTTACACGGCAGTTTGTGAAGCCTATTAGATCATTTAAACAATTGTTATCATTATATGCCACAGCTGATGTTTAGGATGAGACTGGATTATGTTGAGGGCAAAAGTTGAAATTCCAAACACAGACAGTGGAGTTAGTTTGGCAACAGATGCACAGAGAGGATTTCAGACCCCAGAGACCAGTCTGCAGGAGAGTGGGTCTGGTTAATCACTCGTGGGATGGGTTCAAATCAGTAAAAAAAAATGCTTTTTAACAGCTGTTTGAGTGAACGGACCTTGTTTAAAGAGAAGGTAATCAAATCAGCATTGGAAATAAAAAGGTACCACTACTTTACAGGGTAGTAATGGACATATATGATGGAAACAGTATGCTAACTAAAGATTATTTATGGTGACAACATGGTATTATTCACAAAACGGATAGTTAAGGTAATTTAAGGTCTCCAGAGGCAAATTTGTCCTCAGCATTTGACCCATCCTTCAATGCTGCTGGAACAACCTGTCAGGAGCAGCGTCCAGGGAGCCATTTCCATGTTTTTAACCAAGGCTGGGTCAGGACTACCGTAGCTGGAGGATCTTACATTTTGAGCATGTAATAAGCTTAAAAATATCTGTCATTCCATTTTTTCTTTGTTCATAACTATAACCATAACTCTAGTACCTCACTCAGTATTAAGAACATAAAGTACCAAGAAACATGGTTAGTGTTTCCTTGGTAATAGTATGCTAATAAGACTACAAAATGCTGCTCTATTAACATGCTGTCACTGTGCTGTAAAGTACAATGAATGGACTATTATTGTCTTGTCATTAATGGACTCTTTTTCTCTTGAAAGGAATAAATTATGAAACAAAAGGAAAATGAGAGTGCAGTGTTTGAAAGCACACAACACAATCATTTCACATTTTAAAAACCCAAATTGATTCATGTTTTTTAAATGTCATATTAGTAGCAGTACTAGGTGTTTGTGTCCTTTGCAGAAGAGTAGTAGTGGCAAAGGGTCCATCACCTGCTAGTCTCTAAGGACGTCTTTTTGCTTTCTTGAATGTTCCTAATTATGGCATTAAACCTATTGATTTTCATGGAGAAAAGCTGACGACACTGGGCCAAATTACAGGTCAGATCTATGGAGAGGCAAAGGTCAAAGTTTATTTATATAGCACATTTAAAAATCGACACTACTACCCCAAAGCGCTTAATATTATAAATAAAAAGAGAATTTGAGTTAAGAATACAGATAATAAAACTATAGAAAATCAGCTTGTATTAAAACCCAGTGTAAAAAAGTTTAAAACTCTCCAACAGCAAAAAAAACAACAACATCTTCCTGGAGACTGGAGAACCACCTGAAAAGTTACATATTGTGCCTTTAACTTGTATTGCTCTTATAATACAGATATGCATAATTCAGTTTTATGAAGTCTAAACTGCCAGAGGCCAAGTTAATCCAACAAAATTTTTCAGTTGCTAAGAGACATTTGTAGTGGCCTGGGGTATTGTACTATATGTTAATATGTTATTAAATCAGTGCTATTCTTACTGAGACATATTTAGATCCAGGGTCTACTATCAAATGTTTTACAGTGCTAATGGCAATTATAAATGCTGTAACATTTTCACAGCTCTGGCTCTGTCTCATCTAGCCTAATTAGCTTCAGTGATGAGAGAGCTGTAAAAACTGAGGAGAGAGAAAATGAAAAGACAGGATATAAAAGGAGAAATAGTATCACTTGTTTAGCCACAATTATGCAAATTTAGAGGCACAAATCCACTCCAAGTTTTGGTTAATAAAAACATTCAGCCATTATCAGTATGAAATAAAATGACTTGAAATATTTAAATTACAAAACAATTAAATAAGAGTGAATGTCCTGACATGTTAAAGCTGCATTGCGTAACTTTTTCTGGTGCCACTTTTTCCAGGCATATATGTACCTTTACTAATGATTTTCTATTTTGATAACTTTCATTAACTTGTCAAAATCTGTGAAAACAATATTGTAAGTTTTTCCCTTTAAAATGTGTTAGGAATATACTGGGTTAAATTGCACCAATAAACTTGAATCCCTTCCGCAAATTGTTATCTTTCTTCATTAGCTTATGTTAAAAGGTATTGATCATCTGTTGAGCGTGTGTCGATAACTTCGTGGTTTTGACTGACAGTGCAGTTTCCGTGGTGACAGAGGTGAGAGGTGGAGGGGAGACGGTCTTCATGTGGTGTGTACATGGGTGTCATTATTCATGTACAAGATCTGGGACTTGTATTAGATTTAATTAGGATCTGTCTTTGCCCAGGGACACTTAGACACAAAATCAAAGCTCTAAAGAAAACAACTGAAGTCTTACATAAACATGCAAGTCAATGATGTGGGCAGACTGACAAATACACACCAAGAACTCAATGCATATGATTATTGGCTATACCTAAATATATATATTATAAATATGTTTTACACATACACATTATCTACTCTTTTGTAAAATACATTTGAAAACATTTGTCCATGAGGAACTTTCAACATTACACTTTTTAAGATTTTCTCATTTATTGAGAGAAAGCCAGTTACAGCTGAGGTTGAGTTTGAAAATACGACTTTTATGTTAAGTTATACATTAGTTTAATTCTTGACTGATTTTATCTCTCTGTCTGTCTCTCTCTCCCTCCCCTCCTCCTCCTCCTCTTCTTCAGCTTCTTTGTGAATGGACTCACTCATCATAATGAGGACAGCTGCAGCCGGATATTAGCCTGAGCGCCTGCAGGGGTCACTGGAGGTCAGAGAGAGGGCGTGGCTTTGTACACAAACAGCTTCAAGACGCCTCTGCAACGAGCTGTGCATCAGACAATCACCGTCTGCATCCCATTTCTGCCTCCTGCTTTACTCCTTGATTCCTTAGTTTCACATCCAGCCACTGAGGAGAGAGGGTCATCGAGGAGAGAGGCAGGTTATGCAAAACAGGCTGAGTTCATGTGAGATTACAGTATTGAGCAGGAGGGCTGGTCAGAATTCTATGGTAGAATTTGCTGTGTAATTGGCAGATTTGTTGACCTGGTTTACGGTTAATAGCTCTAATTACTGGGCCTATCTACATTAAACTAAAATTGGTACGAAGTTCACAAGACTAATACAACAAGTCTGTAGAGCCAATTCTAAACAAAAAGGCTAATGATGAGGTTAAACAGTTGTGGATTTCAGATATATCTTTCAAAAACAGTAAATCTGCAACAGTGCTACATGATGAGTGCCAATATTGAGTATATTTGTTTGAGTTTTCATATATAGACATACATGTAGAACCCCCCCACCCCCAGCTCGATGTCACCCCAAAGTATCAATTGTCTGTCCTTGATTGGCAGCTTTAGGAATCGAGGAGTTGAGTTGTCAAGTGAACAAAAATGGGACGCAGCCAGACACTTATCACAGCTGTCATCTGTGGCCTGAGCCACTTAAGTCCAGCTCTGATGGAAAAAGGCGAATCCTGTAGAAGAGACAAACACTGTAGAAGAGACTGTAAACACTGTATTAGATGTTGTTGACTGAATACACCACTCATCCATAATGCTTCTTCAGTATCAGTATCCTGTAGGAAAAGATTAATTTGTGAACTTTGCTATAACTACTTTTACTAAATTGACAAATATTGATTTACAGCCAGAGCAGGAAGACAAGCTAAAAAAAAACGCTCTTTAAAAATCCATATCTCCTCAAAATGCCTCTTCATTTTCCAAATAAAGCCCATCACTAAACCAAAGTGCTCTTATCCATACATTGATATATCAGACCTCCCTGTGTGAACTATAACCTTAACTTAATGACCTATTCAATGAGAATTGATTTGGATTGTCGCATAGCAACACCAGAGAGTCCCCATCACTGCGGAGACAGAGAGGACGGAGGAAATGAACGCTGGACCAGAATCAACCTCACGTCATTTATCAGTTTTGAGATTCAGCCCGGAGCAGACGTTTGCCTTTACTGTCCAAGTCTGCTCAAACTGACAGGTGCAAACTCTCCACCTGTCGCTCAAATGCTTTTTAGAGCTGAAAATCTCCAAGGTGCAACAGTTTTAGACACATATCAACCTGACATTTAGACAAGACAGGACACAAGGGTCTAGCCATATGTCCATATACTGCCTATTACAATAAGAGAACCTTTATATTAGGGATGGCTTGCTGCTGTGACCGACAATTGATATTTGCTGATACCAGTTTTGTAAAAATAATAACACATCAACAAATATCATGATAACGTCAGCAAGTATTATAATAACACTGATATTTACTGATACCAAATAATAACACATTGTAAACTAACTTGTTGCATGGCACATACAGCTTTATATTTAGCTTAATTGCTCTGTTTTTCCATTTTTTTATGTTTTTAATCATTAAAATGGTCAAAAAGACAAATCTGATGCACTTGACCCCAGATATTGTCCGATACTGATATTGAAACCAATAAATTGACTATTCCTAATCCTAATTTTATAGACATCGATTGTAACTGTAACTGTAACTCAGCTGCTTTCTTGTGTACATTGATTTGTGTATTGATTGCATTGAAATAAACTCTGATGCTCTACCTCAGGGGTGCCCAAACTCTTTTCACCGACGGCCATATCTTGAAAAATGGTGCAGATGGTGCATTTGACATAGTTTTTACTTCATACTTTAAATAAGGCTTGAAATATTACTAACTCTGCATGACAATGCAATGTGATGTTATTTAGGTTATACTGGTAGAATTACTCAAATTTCCATAAAAAATACTGATTATGATCAATTGGACCAGTTCAACTGAAGGCCTGAGGGCTGAGGGCCAATAAAATTGGTCTGAGGGCCATAGTTTGGACACCCCTGCCCTACCTGATGTTGTCTTCTTGATTTATCCAGGCTGGGGGTTTTCTAAAAACTTGAGACCTTGTAAACTCCTCCTTAGCTACAATAAGTGTGTGAAACCAAACCTGACACACAAAATGAACGAATATGAGGTAAAATGACTTGAATTCACAACATTCATCTTGATTTGCATTGATTATAACCAAATCAAATAACCTATATAACCAATTAGTACTCTTCTAGAGGAGATGTTTGTTTAGAATGTTCCACAGTATGGCATTAAACCTATGTATCTCCATGGATACAAGCAGGTGATGCCACCAAGTCTTGTTACTCATTAGCTTTCTTGTATACATTGATTTACATATTGACTGAAATTACCTCTGATGCCCTACCAGGTGTTTTCTTGATTTATCCAGGCTGGGTGTTTTCTAAAAGCTTGAGAGCAAAGTAATTTGCAAAGCCAGTCTTAACACAGTTATATAAGCAATGTGCCCAAAGGTGGTGGCTTGTAACAGTATTTGCTTCCTACCCATTTTTCCAAGATTTTTTCAGTATTTATTGGTGAGTGACTGAGCTGACCGTTACAGCCTGAGTTATTCTTTAATCTTTAATTTCACACTTTGAGCAGGTTCAAATGTCAGAAAGTCAGAAATATGTTGCAATAAGCAGCAATGTGAGTGAAAAAGGCTAAGTGAACCTGAGACCTGTATATTTCTTCCATGGCAAACAACATAATGGACGTTTCAGAGCAGGCCCATATAAACTGCATCCTTCAAAACTTGAAAAACAATCTTGATACACAAAATGAAAGAATGTAAGGTAGATTGACTTGGATTCACAATAATCATCTTGATTTGCATTGATTATAACCAAAATCATATAACCTACATGACCAATTTATACTCTTCAAGGGGAGATGTTTGTTTAAAATGTTCCACAGTATGGCATAAACCCTATGTAGCTCCATGGATACAAGCAGGTGATGCAACCAAATCTATTTACAGTTCACTACTACACTATAGTGGTAGTGACTTGTGGGAAGGTGGCCCATTTATTTAATTTGTGCATGTGTTTTTGTGTTATTTGCTTGTTTTGAGTTATTGTTGATTTTCTTTACCTGTTTTGGGCGTGGCCCCACCCTAGGCATAGTGCAAATGTCCTGCCCTCCTGCAATTGTCTAGATTGACTGCAGGTGTGAATCTTAAGAGCAGGCCTGATAAAGATCGACTGAGACTGACAGAGAGAGAAGTGGAAAAAAGGAACAAGAGACAGAGGACGGGAGAGGGGCACGGGCAGGAGAGGCCCGGGGGCACGGGCAGGAGAAGCCCCAGGAAAGGACACGAGGAGAGTCACACGGGGTCGCGCACGGGACAGTGAACCGAGAAACAGACGGGGACAGTAGCCGGAGAAGGGGACGGAAGGACGCCGGTAGATATAGGTTGGAGCCAGGGCTTTTCGGAGCGGCGCGGGGGTTGGTGAGGAACTCGGAGCAGCGCAGACTCAGAGCGAGGCAGTGCGGCGGCGGCTGGAGCGGTGGGAGGACCGGAGGACGGCGGGTCCTATTACGGGGCGCATAACCACTACTGGACGGCTTGATCGCCGTCCAGCGCGGTGAGTCGGCCACACTTGGGGTGGGCTGTGAGAGGACTAACGTACCCTCCCCACTGGCAGTTTGTCCTGTCCCCCTCACAGGAAAAGGCGGCAGCTCACTTGGGGGAGCCAGGGACGCACCCGGAGTGACGCGGAGCGACGCGGCGCGGCGGCCGGAGGAGGGTCTTCACTGCGCTGTGGTCGGGAGGAGCCGGAGCAAGACTGGGAAACCCCCGCAACCTGCAGCCCTCCTGCCCAAGCCGTTTTGGTTAACGTGTTTTACTGTGCTTTTAATTTTTGTAATAAATGTTTTAAATTGCACTCTGGCAAGTCACTGCTCACCCCCGTGGTCTACCTGGAGCCCTAGTCTCCTCAAACCTAGGTGGCGTTGCTGAGATAAGAGTGGGTAGCATTGTGGGAGGTCCTTAGGAGAAAGGGGGGGTCCCCTCTCGAGAGTGTGCCACAGACTGTTTCTGAGACACTTTGCCATCAGTACTGACTGTTTGTTCTTCAAGATTTTCTTAGGTTATTGTGGGGATTTGTGTTTTAGTTTTTTTAGCAACTTTAGCTTTTTGTTTTTGTTTAAACCTTACAAGGTACTGTTTGTTTCAATGTTTTTTAGTCCCCTTCTGTTTAGTTCACCCTTAACATCACTGTTCATTAAATTACTTCTTAATTTACAATTTTTCATCTTGGTTTCTTTTATTACTTCCCTGTCCCCAACCGAACTGGGTTGTAACAGCAAGTCTTTTTCTTTATCATTTTTGTTAAACATTTAAAACACTTGCAATTGAAAGAATTTAAGATTGATACATTCGTTGCCTTACTGTGGAACATTCCAGCCAAAGCAGCAACATCTCCATGGAGACCAGCACATGGCACTAGCAACTTGTATTCATTTTTAGATTGTAGGTTGTATTTTATTTCCTTCTCCTCTAACACCCCCAACCCTGTCAGTTCTCTGTCATTTCTTTTCTTCATTTATTTCAAATGTGCCAAGAAATATATTTTTAAATAATTTTCAATGCACTTTAATCAGCGCCCGCTATTATTGTCACCTGTTTGTTTTTATGCTGTGGAGAAATGGTAAAATAACCATAGAAACCAGGTTAGCTTGTTGCTGCGTTAAAACTGCTTTGAGCTCAGTTTCGGTGCCAAGATGCAAACCTGCTCCTCTTTTCATGTGACTCTAATAGGAAGACTGAGCTGCTGGAGCACTGACAAGTCCCGCATTTGAGCTTTAGAAGGATATTTGATCTCAGGTGCTGTCACTGTACCTGCATTTTAACGATTCAAATGGAAAAAGTGCTGCCTGCAAACTTAAAGAGATCAAAAGTACCTAAAGCCGCAGCCATGTGGTGAATAGGAGACTTAGTGACATACCCAGTGCAGCTTGGCAGTGTATTTGCACATCTAAGCATCAGTAAACCTGCAGAAAAGAGCCAGATTCACCGGCGCTGTCATATTTTGCTGCGTGTTTACAGGAGAAGGCAAAGAAAGAAACCCTCCAGTACTTTATGAATCTGTGCTGAAGAGGGCGAGGGAGATCTCTGGAGACTGTTAAAATGATATATCTGAAAGATGAATGAGTTGAGGCACATTTTTCACCTGATAAATAACTGTTGTGGTATGTGGTATGTATACAAACATAGTGACCTGTCATGTACAGTAGTAATAAGACATACCAAGACATGCCAAGATATAAAATATACCAATAAATAATATAAACCAAGGCATACTAAGACATAACATATTTGTATACGTAACAGCGATTTACAATGGTATGAGACATGTCTGTGTTTGTGTGTGTGAGATGATATTTTAGTGAAAGCAGAGGTTGTGGCTTTTAAAGCAAACATACCGTGTAAAATCAATGTTATAATGTTGTTCCCTCATCATTAGCATACTAATTGTAGTAGTTGAGTAGAGTTGTAGTTTGAATGATTATACCTGTTTTCCTGCTTTCCTCTGCATTAAGGCTCGAGTGCTTGAGAAATTTTTAGTTTACACCTACCCCCTATCCCTGCCCACTGCTATGTACTTAGTTGCATTTACTCAAGAATCCAGGTCATACACTGGGTTTGAAAATATAACAACGGCATTTTTCAACAATAACAACACAGAAATAAAATTCTGCTTCTTTCTGTCAGTTCTGCAGTTTTGAACATGAAGTGAAGCTGTTTCTGTTGTTAAGCTGTTTCAGATCTATAACTATTCAGATTTATAACTAAATAGCCCAAAAAACCTACTATTCAGGTTAAGATTGTTATGCATGTTGTTCTTAAACTTATAAAAGTGAGAGGAAATAAGTTGTGACTAATCACACATATTATTATTATTCTCTCATCTTACTGTTAATTGATATAGGACAAAAATGCCAAAGCTCTTTGGGCATGCTTCAAGTTTTTCATTTCATAAAAGAGAACGTTTGAAGGTAGATAAAATGCCATGAATCAAATGTATTTTGTTTATGATGTTGGCATTACTTCCTGTTTAATCACAATGGGGGAAGGGTTGAGAATTCATCTTATTCCAGGACAGTTCTGCTTACCTTGGCCTTGATTTACACAGCAATTCATCGCTCAGATCTGCAGCCGTTGCACCAGAGCAAGGCCTATGCAGATATTTGGTCCAAGATTGAATTTAAGGCGAGACACCATAGGAAAAATATATAAAAGGTCAATTGTATGTAGAGCTGATTTGCTTCGCAAAACTGACCCAGCCATCTGTTTCCTGAGTTCTGTTTTCCAAGAATAAGAGTAAGAGTATTACATTTGCAATATATAATGCAACTAGCACTGGCAAACCCCAATGCATTAAATAAAAAGGGGTTAAATGTGGCTTAGAGGTGCAGATACATGAAATAAATGCAAAAAACAGACAATAAATTAAAACGTGTAATGTTTACGCTAGCTTTAGATTTAGCCTTGGCTCACAGCACCACAAACTTGGAATACTAAATGTTTTTTTTGTGATTTGCTGAGATCAGCCTTATGAGAGTATAATTCAGGTATGATTTAGAATTTTTTCATTAAGGTGATATTAGTTTTGTTGAGGTGACGTCCCCTGCATCCGGAGCCCTACCTGGAGCATGGAAATGCAAGTTGAATGTTGAAAGTTTCCACTGGTCCTCCAATGACCAGCACTGCGTGCCCCATTCCAGACCCCTTTGGAAGGTAGTACCTCCAGCGGTCCACTTTGGATCCCTAAAAGGGGGCGGATCACTTAATGCAGTGGAAACACTCAGGCCCGTACCAGCCCTATAGAAACAAGGCTTATGTAACTTTTCTGGTGAGGAATCCACTACCTGCTTGTCTCTACGGAGATGTTATTGCGTTGCCTCAAAATTTCCCCTATATGGCATTTAACTCATCTGTCAATCTTTTTTCCATTGTGGATGTTTTTATTGCTCACCACCTCTCCACAGATCTAACATGTAACTTGGTCTGGTGGTGCACATGCTTGTCTCCATGAGTGTAGATAAGTTATATTCCATAGTGTGGAGCAGACTTATTACATACTAAAAGATTCACCTAGAGATTTTAAATATTTTACAGAGCAATTGAGTAAGCACATTGCTGAAAACATAAGAATGAAGAAATTCCATTATTTTTTGTTCATTTCACTTAATAGTTCTTGGTACAAACATTTAGTGCTTGAATGCATGAGCTACTTGAACTGGAGATGTTTGGAGAGAGGTCTGTGTAGACTGGAGAGTTTCTTTTGATCCAATGACAGCCTGCATATGTGAAAATGGACCCAAACCTTGAAAATTGAGAAAAATAGTTTTGCCTCATGCCTTACCTTGAGATTATGAAAAGTTTTTGACGTCAAAGGGCGGACAAAAAAAAAACAAACCACAAAAGGCCCGTGGATTAAATCAATCTTTCTGTTTCAAAACAATCAGGCTTTTCATTTTGTGTTTTCTTAAAAATTGCTGTAACATTGATCGCTCTCACACTCTCCCAGTCTCTGAAAAACTTTGATCAATAGTCCTGGTATTTTCACACAAAAGCTGTTACTAGCTGTTGGCCGCATCACCTGGTGTGTTGTTGGAAGTGAATAGAATAGTGAAGTTTGTTCCTTGTGGGCTTTCATAGGCTCTGACTGTGTCTTTAAACAGTTTCTATATAAAGTGTATAGCAGTGACTTGTAATAGTATCCTGCTGTGCAATGACTCAAATGTTCTTTACACAATTCCCACAATGCATCTGGAAAATTACTTGAATGGTTTCTGGCTGTGAAAGGCAAGCAGTATCAAATTTTTAAAACCAGCTTTTTTTGTCTATAGTTGAATTATATGTTCATGATTTTAGTAGTAGGACTGCATGATTTGAGAAAATATGTTTTAAAAGTATTCTGTTTATACACTGTCTGGCCAAAAAAAAGGAGCCACCAAAAAAAAGGTCACACACTCTAATATTTTGTTAGACCACCTTTAGCTTTGATTACAGCGCGCATTCTCTCTGGCATTGTTTTGATAAGCTTCTGCAATGTCACAAGATTTATTTTCATCCAGTGTTGCGTAATTTTTCACCAAGATCTTGCATTGGTGATGGTCGAGTCTGACCGCTGCACAAAGCTTCTCCAGCACATCCCAAAGATTCTCAATGGGGTTAAGTGGCCAATCCATGAGTGAAAATGATGTCTCATGCTCCCTGAACCACCCTTTCACAATTTGATCCCGATGAATCCTGGCATTGTCATCTTGGAATATGCTCGTGCCATCGGGGAAGAAAAAATCCATTGAAGGAATAACCTGGTCATTCAGTATATTCAGGTAGTCAGCTGACCTCAATCTTTGAGCACAGACTGTTGCTGAACCTAGACCTGACCAACTCGAGGAGGCTTGTACCTATTTGCTTAGTTAACTCCAGGTGGTGACTTTTTTTTTGGCCAGGCAGCAGTGTATAAACAACTCCAGGAGCATTGATATTTGAGAAGACTGAAATATGAACTAAGAGCAAGAACATTGTGCATTTGAGTTTAGAGATCCAAACTGACATTCTTAATCGCAACATGTACTTCAAGACATGTTATTTATTATTTTGTAGGAGATTGGTGTTTTGATAATTAAGCCAGATAAAACTGACATTTTACATTTAGCTGCGATATATTGTGCTGAATACTTTAGGAGAAAATTTCGAGCAAAGTAAAAACATCTGGGGACAAGCAGGTGGCCCTTCACCAGAAAAAGGATTTTACAAGCAGCACAGCCGTTGCTTATTTCAGCCCAAACAGACACATGAAATACAGCCTCGTTCACAGCTCCTGCTTTAACCACCTCAGGTCGACTTGAAGCGTGTGAGACTCCTCTATATGTGCAGAGTTATGGGTCACTGAGCTCTGGCTCTGTAAATCAAAAGTCTATTATGTTTTGTACCTGTGATGTCCACACACTTCTATGGAGGGCACTTATGACCCCAGTGGGAGCCTATAGAACAGCATGAGAGAAATGAAACCAATAAAAACCAGGATTTAAGATCAGGTGTGTAATACCAGGGCAAAGGAGGCACATCCACTGTATTAAGGGTTAATGCTGGGATTTCCAATCATATCTGTACTTATTATTGTGTGTGCCAAAATAATATAAGTATGCTGTTGATCAAAAAGATGTTTGCAAATGTCTATAGGTGAACAAATAGTTTATTAAGAATGATCGAGTCTTACAATATCTAATACCTTTCTCACCCTAACTCCTCACCCAAACTCTGACATTAGGTTCTAATAAGAATCACAGTTACTTTTACTCTTCACCAAGGGGACATTGATTTTGCTACATAAAAAAATAAAGTTAAAACAGTTAAAAACAAGTACAATCAACCAAACCCCCCCAGTGAAGATAAAATAAGCTTAAATGATAAAAAAAATATAGTGCCCTCATAACACATTTACATCTTTATACAGTTTTACAACAGAGAGGTATAAAGAGGATATTGCAGAAGGATTCTGCAGTGAGCACTATAGCACATAGTTGAGCAGTTTGATGGCGACTGCGTCTCTAAGCCGGAACCTTAATCTTAATCTTAATAAACTATGAATAAACAATTTTTTCATTATGAATTAAGCATTTCTTCATGCTTTTAAGGTGTCATCAAGTCAAACCTATCTCAAGACTGGACAAATAAAGAGTTTTGTGAAAGAAAAGGAATTTGGCAGCACAGTGGATGTTTGGCACTATACTTGCAATACACACCTTTTTGAATGTGTATGGGAGAGACTGTTAGGGCAGATTAGCAGTCACATTTTACAGTCTCTGGGCCGATGTGGTTGTACAGTGCTATTTCTAGTTCTTTTTGCTCATACAAAAATACAGTTATTTTTCGTGGTGGGATTCAAAATCTCTGTAAATTACATTGTGATTAAACTGGAAGAGAGTTTTGTCTTTCCAAGTGCACAGTTGTAATCAGTAATATTAAAATGAACGACTTCAAAATATGTGATTTTGCCTTTTACAGGTAGTTAAAGCCAGTCCAACTCCTTAATCCTAAATAGATGGCATTTTCTCAAACTAGAGAGGCAAGGATTCAGTGCAGTAACTCTTTTGAATCTGTTTACAACTCCACTGTCACTTCACAGAAATACACAACGATGGATAACCATTTCGTGGAAAGGCTTCAATTGTTAAGCTGTGAATTTTTGTATTTTTGTATTTTTTGACCAATGTGACAGTTTTCTCCAAATAACCAGCTTTTTTCCCAAAGCAGGTGACTCAAGGTCTGACTCAAAATGTGTCCATAATTGAACAGTAGCCAATTACACAAAACATGATTATATTTCTGCACGATCCAGACACTGCAGGTTTTGTTAAACTGGTGAGAAGATAACACTGTGTAATGGAGTCTGATTTAATGTGGTGTGTTTTCAGAAATTACATCAGACCAATTATCAAAAGGAAACCAGTTAAACCATTCATTTAAATAAAGCTGGTGTAAACATGCCATTCAAACTTGGCAGCTTTTAGAATTTAAATATTTTGGTAATAATAGGTTGCATTTATCTGATGTCTTGAAATGAAAATGGGGGACTGGTAAGATTTGTAATTGCTTTTGTCCTTTGCAAATGTTTTGTTTTGGCATAGTGTATTTATTCATCTTTTTACTTATTAATTGGCCAAAAATCTACAAGCCAAGATTGCCGTGAGTATGTGGACACAAAACACATTATGATCACTTGTGTGCTTCAAAACTGGTCAAAACTGTGCGTGATCGAAGATGCATAATGATTTCTAGCCTTAAAGGTGCACTATATCACTTCTCTGGTTGGGGTTCTCTGTCTGCTTATCTGAGACTTGGCTTGCCTCTCCACAGATTTGGCCTGTAACTTGGCCTGGTCGTGTCATGAAAATAAGAGGAACATTCCAGGAAAAGCAAGAACATCTCTATGGAGACAAGCAAGTGCCAGACTCTCCACCAATACACCTTTAAACCAAGACTTGTGAGGGATTGGAAACCAAATTGGTCACTCCTACTTGTCTGCAAAATAAATCTTTAAAAAGATCAAATGAAATTGACTTGACATTAAAACATATTATTATATTTAACTGTCGCATCCTCACTTGATTGTTGTAATGCACGATTCATTTGTACTCCACAGGTTCTCTAAAAACATTACCTTTTCCTTTTCCAACCTTGATCTTTGTCACTCAAACAACACACGCCCATCAAACATTTCCTGCTGCTTCTCTGCACCTCAAACACATCACAAATGGCAGGTTCAAAGACCACCATCTGCTCCCCACTGGTCCACGCACAAAATAATGAGCCATAGCTTCAAAAAAACATGTTCATTTCTTCTCTTACCTCCCCCTCCTTGTATACTCCCCCTTTAATAAAACACACGTCTCTCTAACCAGACCTTATCTTTAGTCTTGTGTCAGGGCTCACAGTGCAGCAGCAGCTCATTAGTGCTACTGTCATGCACTGCACAAGCGTAGTATATTTTTATATTTTTATATATTTTTATTTTTGCGGCTTCCCACACACATCAAAATCAGACTCACGTGTAAGGTCTTGCCTACCATTCAGTCACACACGAGAGCATGATTTTCTTTATATTCAGTGTGCCATATAAAACAGTGTTTTGGTGGTTAACTGTAGCTTTTTGCGCATATAGTTTGCATTGCTTATTTTGCGTACATTAATGGGGTCATATTATGCAAAATGTATCCAGAATCAGTGACTTTTTTTACCTTGTTATATCAATGTTCTCTCATCATGAGCTTAGTCAAAGTTGTATTTTGAACAATTCATGCATGTTTGAGTAATCCTGTTTTGTTCTGCATTCAAGTTGAGTGACTAATCTAGATTGATCTCTGTATTTTTTTATATAGAGAGATATAAGTCTGGTAATCACGCCTTCTTCTGAACCAAACACGATGGTGCTGTCAGATTTGTTTTTTCAGTGACACATGTGAAACAAAGGAGCACATTAGTCATCTGTCATTTACAAACAAAATCACATTTCCCTCACTTCAGATTAACAGTGTAGTTTTTTGGTCATTGATTCTGCAGAAATCTGTTTTTCCGTTCTTTGTGACATTTTTTTCCCCTTCTTTTTTTCTTCATAAGTAGCCATATTTGTTTTGATACAATGCATGTCCCTGATTTTCTAATCCATCTGTCAATTACTCACCCATTTGAACTCAGGTCTGTACTCAGACTTACATGTTGTAGTATTAAAGTATTTGCAGTATTTTAGTTTGTAGCCTGCATCTCAGACAAGCATTCAAGGATTAAGTGCTCAGAAAATTGTTGTCTTCATCTGCCTCCCCATCTTTGACCACATCCCTGTACTTATTGCGATAATTTGAAAAAATAAGATGCGTGATACATGTAGCTTTCAAATAAAAATCTGCTGCTAGCTATGGCAAAAGAGATGGTATTATTCAAAGCAGAATGCAAAGCTTTTTGTCCTGTTATAACGTTCCCTCATCAAAATCATCCCTAAAGAGGTTTTATATGTCATCCATGCATGTTTGAGTAATCCTGCGATCTCTCCTGGGCCCTGTTTGAACCCTACTTACAATTAGCTTTATGAGCCCACGCCTCTTGTACAATGCTCAACCCACAAGCCTACATCACCCATACTCCCACATGGCTATTTTTCATAAATATATAAGCGGTCACAATTTCAAACTTTCAGTGTGATTTACAGTATATTACTCTCATATTTGACCCAATATAACCTAACTGATCCGCTGCTCGGCCTCCTCATATTGCAGAGCGCCGAGTCGACCTGTCAAAGTGTCTGTGTCTGAAACGGCTCTTAGTTTAGTGAAGCGTTCTGATCAAAGCCTGTGCGCTCTTGTCTTTTCCGCTTCACATGAGCTCAACATCACCAATCAATTTGTGCACCATCACAGCCCCTGACTCCACAGCAGAGTCAGAGGTGGTTCATCTGTGTGGACAAAAGCAGCTGAAAAGGACACAAGAGCATGCTTTCTTTCCAGTGGTTCGAGTGTTTTTCATTGATGTTTTGCAGATGCCACATTTTAAAGCATCAAGTGTGAATTTTTCTATTTGTCAGATTTAGAATTGTTCAGTTTTCAGCTCTATGGTATTTTAACTACTGACAGAAAATACACTGAATATCTCATAACATGATATTTGTCTTAAACTCATGCCTTATGGTAAAACTGCATTTGATAACACACATTTCTGGAGGCTGGTCCTAAACTTAACCATAGTCAATACTTGCTTATGCCCTTAACCCAATGTAACCTATTAGCTGGGTGGAATATGTTTGGCAGCAAGAGAATTTTTGTCCTGAAAGTTAAAGATGTTGAATATATTCGTTGATTCACTCTGCACCATCTTTACAATTGCAGTCTATAGTTTCTTTGCTATCTCTTGTCTCCATGGAGATTATATTTCTTTGCCTTGAATGTTCCCCATCTTTCTCAAAAGAAGCTAGCAGATGATGCCATCAGGCCAAGATCAGTTGAGAGGTCAGATCAGTGGAGAGGCAAGTCTGCTCACAGCAAGAATGTATGTTTTTTTAATTTACTTTTGGCCAGTGATGAAACACATGTAATTGAATAAATCCAAGATAGATAACTGCAATACTGTGGAACATATCGGCCAAAGCAGTAACATCTCCATGGAGACAAGCAGCAGTACAGCAATGAATGTTGCAATACACAGTTCAGACTGCCTTTTACAATCACAATTTTTATGTTATTGAAAATTATAGGATTTACTATGAAGCTATGTTCATAGATTTTCATCATAAACTCACACATTTGCTCTTTGTTTGTAGTGAATCACTCTTTTCACTCGCTCTGTTCACACCAGAGGGCTGTTGGCAGCGACTGTGGCTCACATTTACAACAGTGACACTTGCCTTTTATTGTCCTCATGCACTATTCACCAGCTTATATCATTCTTACAACTTGTCAGAACAGAAATCTACAAGGCGAGAAATGGTTGTTAAGCCATTTATTTTAAGAATAGTATAGAACTTTTGCATCTGTGGAAGACTACAAGAAATGCTCTGCATGATATATTGTATATTTCAAATGAACAAGACAAAGTTATTATATGGTATTACCCCAAAACTTAAATGGTGCAGTCATCATTTGGGTTATATTATTTTACATGGGGTTACCAATTTTGACAGCAAATAAGTTCTATACAGACTACAGAGATATTTTAAAGCCTCTCAGAGAATCAGTGCAGTGTTGACTTGTTGGTGCATATGAACATTGAACATTTTACACAAATCAACCTACTTTATATTATATTTTAGTGATGACTTTTGTTAAATTCGCCATTGAAATGAATGGGAGTGAAGCCAGAAGTGCTATCACAAAGAAAGCACAATTTAGTAGCATTTAGAGAGAAAAGTGGGCAGGGTGAAATAAGGACAGTACCACTTTTATGCATTGAATTGACTTGTCTCTACATTTATATAATATAGAAAGTAGTGTTCACAAATAGTGTTGAGATTCAAAACACTGAGAAACAGTGCAAAGATGAAATAGTGATTAACATGACATAGGGTTATCTATTACGTAAGGGTGAGTTGTTGTACAGTACAGTATGAATGTAGTCCTGTATCTCTCACTGTGTGAGTGGAGCTGTATGAGTCTGTTAGAGAATGAGCTTCTCTGTCCCTCTATAGTCTGGTGCAATAGGTGAGCAGGAGTGCCTATGATGGGGAGCAATTTGTCCAGTGTCCTCCTTTTCTTCCTGACATCTATCACCAGCTCCTTGGTCTTCGTCAACGTTAAGGAGCACATCTTTTACCTGGGACCACTCACACACAAAATTTGCAACCAGTGTTTTGTACTCTAGCTTCCATCCATCTCTGATACACCCCACCGCAGAGTCATCAAAGAACTTCTGCAGATGGTAGGACCCAGAGCTGTACTGGAAATAAGAGGTGTACAGAGTGAACAGGAATAGAGACAAGACTGCATCCTATGGAGCATCT
The DNA here is from genome assembly GCA_019594935.1 of Periophthalmus modestus. Classification (NCBI taxonomy): domain Eukaryota; kingdom Metazoa; phylum Chordata; class Actinopteri; order Gobiiformes; family Gobiidae; genus Periophthalmus; species Periophthalmus modestus. The sequence continues at coordinate 19,241,134 of JAIEZT010001318.1, forward strand.
ACATTACTGATCACTGTATCAAACAAGGTACTCCCCAGTCGCACATACTGAGGCCTACCTGACAAGTAGCCAGTAATCCAGGAGACAATGAAGGAGCTGACACCCAGAGCAGCTTCTCACTCATCAGAAAGGGCAGAACTGTATTAAAAGCACTGAGGGAGTGGAAGAACAATATCCTCATAGAGCCCTTAACACTATCCAGATGAGAGTAAGTACACTACAGAAGATAGAAGACATCATCATCCATACTAACATGGAACTGATATGCAAACTATAAAGGATCCAGGGCAGGTGATACCAGGAGACAGGCTGAACCAGAACAAGTCTCTTGCACACTTTCATGACACGAGATGTCAATGAAACTGGTCTGAAGTCATTAAGTCCAGATGGAACAGGCTTCTTGGGCACTGGCACAGTGCACAAGGTCTTCCATAACACCAGTATCCTTTCAAGCTTCACACTCAGGGTGAAGAGAAAGTGCCGGATTCCAGTGAAGTGTGCAGCACAAGTTCTCAGCATGCAGACGTTGACTCGGTCTTGCTTTGATGAACTTTCTTCAGCTGCATTCTCACCTGGGCAGGTGACAAAATCAATGTGCTGGGTTCCTCTGTGGGGGTTGGAGTAGGTGTGGGAGAAGAGGTGATATACTGATATATATGATGATAATGATGTGATGTGACTCCTGTAGGCCTTCTGGCTAAGCTGGACTTTCAGCTGCTGCTGTATCCTCTTTAACTTGTCCTTGTCTCCAACAGTTGGTGTAGTTTTTAAGTCATCGTTTACCACTGGGCTCCAGCTCTGCACCAGTCCATGAACCAGAGCAAAGGAGGAGAAGGGCAGTCTCCAAGAGTGCACTGACACACACACATGCAGCACACACAGAGGAGGAGACTTATGTGAGACCACAGTGAGACAGAGGAAGGATGAACAGGATAGTGCTATAATCACTTTTGTTCCATGGTTTGCTTTGCCCCTGTTGTTGTTAGCAGAAGAGGGAAACTAATGTGCTAACTTCAGCCACTTGTCAGAGTTAAAGAGCCAGTGTCCCATTTATTGTAAAGAGGCTACTGAATTTGTTAGAATTTAAATATCAGCACTTCCATTGTTCGGCTGATCACTATTCTCCTGATGGAATATTTAAATTTTGTGCTGTAGCGAACGTGACCAAGCGTAAACCCATATCACATGAATATTTTAACTGGACAACACAGAGGGGAAGACATTACCCAGGAGGAATTGTGCCAATGTCTATATGCTAAAAAGTAGGTTTAATAATTAAAAAAAAAGTTTAAATAATAGAAACATATGTGTTAATAATCTATCCTATGTTAAGTGTATCACTACTTAGCAGTGCTTTCTTGGAAAACATAAGTTTTAAATTGATTCATGCATCCATGACCAAAAGCTGTATCAAATCATCAAATGTCTAACTAGAAGCCAGGGACCCACTGCCGACAGAGGTAATGCCATGTCACTTGTCTGTTAGCTTGGTGATGCAAATACTTAACAGCTGGGCCCCTGCCGGGTCGGGGCCCCTGTGCAAGTGCACAGCTTGAACTGCCTGATGGTATGCCACTGACTGCAGCCTAACAACCACGGTGCATATCCTGTCACAGGCAGCATCTTCATCCGCTTAGGAAGGGATGTACATGCCAATGAAGAGGACAGAAGTAGATTGGGAAATAGTATGGACGTATTCCCAAAGCCCAAAGTTCAATATCCGGCGAACAGATACACTCCTTCACAGTAATACGGACAGGATTGCACAGGATTGTTCACCAAAACAGCAATCCTGTCGTCCTTCTTCTTACAGATAAGGAGAGTGTCTCTATCTGCCTGCAAAGTCTTAAAAGCTGATACAGATGCACTGTGGTCCGGGAAGTTTGCATGAAGCACATGATACTACTCACAAGTGCACCTTTAAAGCCTTTATTTGACACAGCACTGAACAAATTGCTCTGCCTTTACTTTTACACTTTACAGGTAGAGTCACAAGACACCCACTTAAAAATCTTTTGTTGTCGCTGTGAATTTGGCAAAGACAATTCGGTGTCTGTTAGATTGGTGCCTTCTTTTGGCTTGTATTCTGTGGGTGAACTTTGAGTAGCTGTAAAACAAAAAAAAACAAACAAAACTTCTCCCTCTTTCTTTTTCCCAGTGCAGCGGCAAGTGTTGACAACCTCGGTGTCTTTATGTGTCAGAAAAATGGCTTCACGGCCCTACACTCTCCATATAGACTTTTATAGAATATGCCAAAGGACAGCTCTGTCAGTGAGGAGCTCTTTGTTGTTTACTGTGCTGTGGACAGCGACTAAATTAAGAAATGTCAAGGACGTCACTGCTACTGCTTCCTGTTTTGAAAAGTTCTCCACAATGGCAGGTTAGAACATTTAAATGTATGATTGTGCTTGAAAAGGGTCCATTTAAATGTGGAAAGAGATTTGTTTTTGCACAATATTTCTTGTCTTTTGTGTTATAATTATCTTAGTTTGAATGAATATAGTCTAAAAAGGTCCACGATGTAGATTCCCATATTGTTGAAGATATTATTCAAATTCAAAATCGCAATTAAACATGCAGGTCAATTCAATATTTGTCATGGTAAAAATGCTGTAACTGCCTGTGCTGATCATTTGCTTGTGCAGCCTCACAGAAAGCAAATTGCACTTAATATTGTGTCAACAGATTCTGAGTGCACCAGATTCAGATGCTCTGAACCATTTAAATTTCAGCTTTTTGCCACCACCTAAGTGTCTCAATAGATATGTTAATAGTTTGCCTGGAATGTTTAACAGTATGACATTAACTGTATCATGGAGACAAGCAGGTGACGCCACCAAGCCAAATTATAGATCGGCTCTGTGGAGAGGTGAGCCTGCTCACCCTAAAGCCTTGTTTCTACTGTTTCATTTTGGAGCTACTGCTTCCCAGTGCTCCAGGCATGGTTAGCAACCAAACAAGATAATTGTACAAGAGAGAACACAGGCCCAGCCAAAAACAAGATGGCAAAAAGCATATATAAACTCAAAATAAAAAAACAAAACCAAAACAGTGACTTGATCTTGTATTTCAAGTTATGGCAACTTAAATGTTGAACCGATATACTCCGCAAAAGAAAGCTAGCACGTTCACAGCAGCTGTTTTCTGTTTATGGATGCACACCACTTGTACATAAAGAAAGAAAATATTAAATTTCCAGTGCATAATGCATCTGACATGAGCCAAACCTAGTGCATTACATACAGAGATGTTAAAACGCAGCATAGAGGTGCAGAGAAATTACATAAATGTAGAAAAAGCTGACGATACCTTGGAAGCTTTGTGTTTATGTTAGCTTTAATCCATGTTTTTCTCTACTTTACCAAGACCTGTCTGGGACTGGATCCCCGAGGTCCAGAGGGCAGGACAGAGAGGTGAATTAACCAATTTGAGAAAAGTATGGTCCTTTTATGTTATAACAAACATGGTGGCTTATGAGTAATAAAAAATCAACAGTTAATTTGTGAAGTTATAGATTTTCTGCTTAAGAAAATGCCTTCTGCTATAAGTGGCAAAAAATAAAATGATTAAAATGATTTGCTATGAGCCTGGTCCCAGACACCACGGCATTCCAGTAAGAAGGACGGCTTGCCAGGTTGTAATCTTCTTCCAGTTAAGACATGATTTCTTGTGTGGACATAACAATGGGAGAAGGCAATCCTTGACCTAACAAGAGCCAGAGGAGGCTTTAGGAGTGACTTTAAAGGCTATATGTTTAGGTCAAGGATTGTAACTCCTTGAAATTTTATCTTTCATTGATTGGACATCTGTTCAGATTAAATGGCTACTCTTTTTTGAACCAATTCCCAACACATTTTCTAGGTTGAAGTCAACAGTAATTCTTGAAGTGTTTTCTAAAGCAGTAATTACTTGTGCTTGTATTTACTTCTCAGCACAGTTTGACTGAGGCTTAGAGCGTTGCCTTGGTGACAGCAGACCAATAATGAACCACAAGTTAAACTGCAGTCGATCGTTTTATGCCCTATGGTGTTTTTATTAGGAAATCCACACATGTTAAATCACATCTTTAATACTACATAAAATAATAATAATAATAATATCCTGCTCTATAACTATCCCTTGGAATCTACATTTAAACAGCTGTGCACATCTCATTTAAACACTACAGCCCCTGTAAATGGTCAGTGATCACATTTGTATATAGCGCTTTTCCACCTTCAAGGCACATCAAGAAACCACTCACCCATTCACACACACATTCATACAACAGTGTACGCAGACACAAGGACACAACCACAGTATTCATCTGTGGGAGCTGAAATTACAATTCTGCAATTCCTGTCATGTTGTACTATGTAATAGGTTTGTATATGTATAAAAAATAAATTGGGACCTTCTTGCTGTGAGGTGAAATCTTAAAAAAGTAACATAAAAAAAATAAAATTAATATCTTGGTTTTAGGCATGTTCAGTCCTGGTATCCTGGCTCAATTCCCACTCAGACCAAGTTCTGTCATTGTGTCCTTAGGCAAAACACTTGACCCACATAGGCTGGTGTGAATTTGGTGAGTGCATGAGTGATTGGTGAAAGGACCAGTGGCTCAGATTGGAAGCCTGGTTTTCCATTAGTCTACCCCAGGGCAGCTGTGGCTACAACAATAGCTTGCCACCACTGAGTAATGAATAATGAAAGTTAGCGTTTTTCAAGGCTTTGTCAACACTGTAAAATCATTATTTTTCCAGAGGACTTTTAAACCAAAGCTACAGGGTATCTTTCAATTAACTGTTCTCTAAACTTGTAAAACTATGTGCATGTTCTTTGTGTCAGTTTAATCTTTACATCTGGGGTGTAGTGATGATGGAAGGGGTAGGAAGGAGGCCTGTTGTGGAGACCATGGCACATTCTGCTGTTCCTGCTGTATCGCTGTGGGGAAATGGAAAAGCTCTGTCTCCGTCTCGTCTCACTCACAGCAGGGAAAGAGAGAAAAGCACAATGAGGGGCTGGGGATGAAAAATGCTTTGGATTTTTTTTTTTTTTGGTTGTTTGTCCGGACTTGGAAATGATAAATGCTATATGTTATCAAGCAACATCCAATTCTGACATAAGATTTCATAACATTTAACAGAAAAAGCTTAAAAAAAACAAACAAAAAAACACAACAAAAAGAAACAAATATAAAGAAAGTTTTTAGAAATAATCCTAAAAGCTTAAACAGTTGTAGACATTTATAATGTATATGTACAAAGCATTGTGTGATTATTCAGTCTAAGTATTGCAAAGTACTCCTCTACTATATGTGCACTGTGATTGCAAATCTCCAAAGTCCTGCCCACATCACTTTATAATACACTGTTTCAAATTGTGGTTAACATTCTTTGCCTCTCCAATCAACAAACAAACAAACAAACAGGAGGAAATAATTAGCAAATATATCTGAGAATTAGTTTCCCTTGGATCTGTTTGAGCTACTCCGCCCCACTGTACTAAGCCGAAATTACATGTTGTTTGGATAGAGAAAGACGATATATCATACTAACATGTTTAATCAATATATGCATTTTTCTGTTATTACTACAAGGTTCCTGAGACAAAATGCCCAGGGATATTTCACATAGCAGTCTTTCAAAATGGGCTTTATAATGTATTAAAAAGTGATCTACAATCCAAAAATTAATCTTTTAGAATAGCAACGCCAAGGGTGTTTCATGGTCAGACAAAATCCTCACACTCTTATTGTCAGCATGATTTGTAAACTCAATCAACTATTAAAGACCAAAGTGACTGTTCCCTCTGACAATGCCCCACTATAAAGTTGATATGTTTCTAGTGCTTTCACTGAGGTTCAGTCTTGCATTTTTAATCTCGTCTCACAGCAACTATATCTCATTTTTATGTGTTATTTCTAAATCCTTGGCTTCTTCCTTTACAGTGTGTTGAGTGCAGCTGGGCCTTTTATTTTGGTGGAACATAGCCAAGTGCTCAGACGGAGACTTTTTTTTGCCTTAGGATGGGCAGACTGCAGGAGTGGGATTTCATGTGGGAATATGTGACACTTGTAATGGAAATGTATGTACAGGGCTAGTGCGAAGCCATGAGGAAGCACTTTCTGACTCGTTGCAGCATTTTGAGATTCCCATCTGGTTCAACAGCGAAGACTTAGCATGGATGAATAATACAGACTAAATCAAATGGTTGAAGCTACTGGACCTGTCACTGTTTCTCCACTTTGTGCATAGTTCAATTAACAGTGATAAGTAGAACAGTTAAAATACACTTAGCGTGCTATGCAGGAAGATAGCACTCTAAAGGTGCACTATGTAACTTTTCTGATGTGCAGTGACCAATATATCTTATATGCTTGTACGTTTTCTAATACTAATCACTGCTTTTGTTCCAGTGATTAGTATTAAAACTATTATTATCTGCATCTATTCACTTCTGCGCATTCTTACTGTGGGTGGGCTTGCCTCTTCCTGGATCTGATCTATAACTTGGCCTACTGGCATCATCTGCTTGTCCCACTGGAGATTTGTTTAATACTATATAACATTCTAGGCAAAGTAATAACATGTCCACTAGGTGTGTGTGTGTGTGTGTGTGTGTGTGTTGTGTGTGTTGTGTGTGTTGTGTGTGTGTTTTTTGTGTACCATTTGATGAAACAAATTAATATATATTTAATCTGATTTTATTCATCGTTAGTTTGACTAGTCTATTTCTATTTAAAAAACAACGTTGACTGTGACCAAGTGGACTATTAGATTTGTCCAAGAAGATCATTGTTTTGATGGAAATAGGTAGAGGGTGATTTCGGTAAAGAAACGAAACAAACAATATGTCCTTAGAAGGATATAATATGGTAGTAACTAAGGAAACAGCCTTCTGATAGACAACTATTTTTTCACATTCGCAGTGAGTTTGGGACAGGTTTATGAATTACCATGGTCAGAAAGGCTCAAGCTGTGCGCACATGCAAAAGTCTAGATTGTTGAAGGTAACAGATGGTACATTCCAATTGCACTATGTTACAGCATTAGACTTAACTTTGCGTGCAATGCGTATTCCCAGTGATATAAGGTTACCAGATTGTTGGAGTCCCACCAAATCAAAGCACACAGTTCAAGGCTATCACACATGGGAGCCATTTGAAATCTGGTCTTCAACACGATCATTAGTTTCATGTTCTTAAAGACAGACCCAAATCGGCACAGGCACACAATCATTCATGCAACATTTTGACAAATTTACACCCATAAATTCTCCTGATAAATGCCTCTGGGAAATGGTGGGAAACAGGAGAGAGTGAAAGTGCTTTGGCAGAAGAAAAAACAAAAATAAATCACCAAATTAGCAAAGAGGTTGTCAATATTTCTACAACCTGCCATGTAAAATTGATGAACTGTTACAGGCTGTTTTGTTAATAATAAATTAATAATTAAGTCTAAATATAGCCTAGAGATTCTGAGCATGTCTGGAGAACTTCCCACACCTCTTTTATGTCTGTATACATCAGAATAGAAAATCTGCACAGCTTGAGACAATTTTCATTCAGTTTCTGAACAGAGGAACTTGACAGTTTTCAAAGCTGTGAATCTTTGCTTCATGAAGTGTGAGATGTACCTTTGCCTTTAACGTTTTACAAAAGAGACAAAACAACACTCAAGGGAATTCGTTTAGCTTTCTTTCACACTAACTTATCTTTTACTTTCACAAGCTTGGACTCAAGTCTGTAATGGGCCTTATTTGGTTGAATTCAATTAGTCTAGGTTATATTGCAATAATTAGCTTTGTGTCTATTCTAATTATTTGAGTGTATTCTCTTATAAGAAAAAAAAAAATGACAGGCCTAGTCATTAAAATAGGTCTATTATTGATTAGTCGCTTTCTAATAATTTCCATGTTTTGATATTTTTGTATTTTGACAATTGTTTATTTATTTATAACTGATGTATTAAATTGTAATAAAATACAATACAATAATACAATAAAAATGTAATAAAACATTAAATTTCTTTAAAACAAGACGTTGTTGTTTTTATTTAGCGTTTAGTTTTAAGCCGAAAAAAAAAAAGTGTCTCTGGCATAAGCTGCTGCTGTTTGTGCATGCTTGTTCATAAAGTTTCGTTTTGAATCCAGCCAAGATGGCGGACTACGACTTAACAACGAAAATAGCACATTTTCTCGACCGACATTTGGTTTTTCCTCTCTTGGAGTTCCTCTCTGTAAAAGAAGTAAGATGTTTTATGTGTTTCTTCAAGATAGTAATTGAATAACTGTTTTATTACGGTATTATTACGCTTGATCACGGTCGGCGTGGAAGCGCACACAACCGGCTTTTGAGCTAATGCTAACCATATGCTACAAAACACAAACTATTTATTTAATTTCGGTCAGCAAAAGCTGGCATTCATTTTGGACTTATGATAACAAATGTGATATACATATACGCTTTATTATAGGGGTAGATCTCTTTAATTTAAGAGGTGTTTCGTCGTTGATATCAGTGCATAGTATGGCACGCTAACCTTACGTAATGCTACCGGTGTGCGTTTTGTATTAATGCATTTTTTGTTAAATGTCGTTAAATGTTTTGTTTTGGGTTTTTTCAGATTTACAATGAAAAGGAACTACTTCAGGGAAAGCTGGACCTCCTCAGCGACACGAACATGGTGGACTTCGCCATGGATGTGTACAAAAACTTGTACCCTGATAAGGATATACCACACTGTAAGAGACAATGCAGCTAACGTGTTTCGTTAATGTGTCAGTGAAGCTTACTAACCCACGTCAATTTTATTTTTTTTATTTGAGCACCTTATGTTTATCTAATTCCAGATAATATTTTGTTGGGCCATGTAGTCTACTTTTATTTTTAACATGACTTAAAAACTATGAAACCCAATATCACGTATAATTATGGGGTGATGGCTGAGTCGCCCACTGCTCCTCAGAACAATTTTCTCTACAGGGGCAACTCCATCCTCCTATAATAGAAAAATGTGAAAGCAGAGCTCCTTATCATTTTAATTGTTTCAAAGTCTTTAATTATTTTGTTCCCTGTCTTTCTCTACTACAGCTCTAAAGGAGAAGAGAACAACAGTTGTGGCACAATTGAAGCAGCTTCAGTCGGAGACAGAGCCCATTGTAAAGATGTTTGAGGATCCAGAAACAACTCGACAGATGCAGTCCACAAGGTCAGAGCGAGTCCATTCAGTAGACATGTATTTGTGCGAAGTCAAGTAGGGTTGGACAATATTACAAAAAAAATCACTCAGATTTTCCCCCTCATATTAATTGCTCATTATTTTAGGACAGTTCTCTATTTTGTCAACAAATAAATACACTTTCAGTATTCTTTCAAAAACAATATTAAACGCATATAAAAGAGCTGTGGAACAACCCAACATATTGTCCATGTTGCGTCACTACTGGGAAATACATTTATAAGAATATAGTGTAAGCTAGGCATGTGAATCTTTAAGTCCTTGGCAGGTCAATTCAGTTTCAAATATTGGGGTCCCAATTCGATTTTAAAACAATTCTCAATTCTAAAATGAAACAAAAAAATTCTAAATTCAGTTGTGAAGCTATTTTTTTATTAAAAAAAAACAAAGAACATTTATTTTAGACATTTCAAGTTCCCTGTTGTAACAATCTTTATGTAAACTGTACATACATACAAATTACAGTTGTTATTAGATCAGACAAAAATCTGAAAGAAGGTACCTGAAATTCTGTTCAATTTATTTATTACTTGTATTATTTCATGATTCATTAAAAATAATAGATCTACCAAATCATTATCTAGGCCCAGTTAATTCCATACTGCAATAATTAAACTTAAATATATACAGGCCTATTTTTCTAAGATAAAAATGATAAATATTTTTAATACATTATATACAATAGGCAATATTTTGACAATGAATGGGGCTCTAGTTAACACATTAGCTTTTTCCTTCACTGCTAAACAACTACGCAGCAAAGTGAACCACGGAGCTAAGTGGTTCGATATCCCATTCATCTCTTGTCTCATAGTGGTCTCACGTGAGTTTCGTCCTATGTGTGTGCGCTTTGCGTATGTGTTTGTCAGTTAACTCGGAGACGGCTTCCCTCCTCCTCGCTCCAGTAAGCAGAGGCAATATCAGGTGAATTTTAAGGGGGGGTTATTTGTACCGTGGAGGAAAACACATACAATCATGTTCTTTTTTTTTTTTTTTTAAACGTTCTTCTTTTTTTTAACATCCCTAGTTTCAGCATACCTTTAAATGATTGCAGTTTAGTATAGAGTCTTAAAATCTCCATTGATGTAATATTAGCACAATTTCAATCTTATTTCCTTTTATTTCCTCAGCAAAAAAACAAGACATTGTAGTAATTACTGCCATTCAACACAAAAAAAGTATCTTCCAAGCTCTGAGAGACGATTGGCTATAGATCTTTGCAAAAACCCAAGCTGATCATTGTTGATTAGAAATGATCTTGATTAAAATCTGATTAATTGGACAGACCTACTGTTAAGTCATTTGGGTAACACAGAAATGATCTGTTATCTGTTGTTTTCTTGTTTGTCAGAGATGGGAGGATGCTGTTCGAGTACCTGTCAGAAAAACACAATGTGAGTTTAATTTTAGTCTTTCTTTAGTGCCAATATTTTGTTTCTATGACAACATAGTGGAATTCTTTTTTTTTTCCTCCCATCTGTGCCCTGCTCAGTGATTGTAATACTAATTAAATCTTTATTTGTAGTGAGACTTTTGTTTCTCAATTTATTCAAATGAGTTATTCAGTATTTTAACACTTTGTTACTTGTCTTCCTTCAGTTTCGTCAGGAGTACTTGGACACTCTTTACAGATATGCCAAGTTTCAGTATGAGTGCGGTAACTACTCCGGAGCAGCAGAATACCTCTACTTTTTCCGTGTGTTGGTAAGATCCATTACATGAATGTAACATTTCTGACCCAATGTTGTTTGATTATAGGCTCTGATTTGGTGAAGTCTCATTATGACTTGTGTTATTTATTAGGTGCCCTCCACTGACAGAAATGCTCTGAGCTCTCTTTGGGGAAAACTAGCCTCTGAAATTCTGATGCAGAACTGGGAGGCAGCAATGGAGGATCTGACACGACTTAGAGAGACCATTGACAACAATGTAAGATCAATAACTAGCATTTTCTAGCACTTACACATTAGAATAAATCTGGTATATGTGCAAGAAATATGTAGTGTCAAGCTGTTGCTCTGTACTTGTAAATTACTAAAAACCAAAGACTGTTTGAAATCAGGACTAATGTACAGTTAAGACAGGCAAACGATGATATTTACCCAACTAGGAAAAGTAGAAGTGCAAATACTTATTTGTATCAATGCTTTAACTGACTTGTTTTTGCTTTGTTCAATAATGTATTCATAAATAAAATACATTGTAGTTAAAGAAAACTCTCAAGTTACATATAACTGCATTTTTATATGCTGTTATAGAGTATTAAATACAGTCCATTTATATTTTCTATTAACATCTTAAGCTAAGCTAGGTCCAATAATTGTCTGTTGTTTACAGTCTGTGAGCTCCCCTCTTCAGTCGCTGCAGCAGAGGACCTGGCTCATTCACTGGTCTCTCTTTGTCTTCTTTAATCACCCCAAAGGCAGAGACAACATCATCGAGCTCTTCCTCTACCAGCCGCAGTAAGTCCACGCCATCCTACATGTTATAGTAATGTCTTTTTGAGTCTTTTCAAAATTCGAAGGCACTACTTTACTTATTATTAATGCAATAAATGTGTTAGAAGTGTGATTGCCTTCTTAAAAATATTTTTTTCCTTATTATCATAATTATTTACATACCATTTTGTTAGTGTCAGTTCCCTCTTGTATAGAAAAGTGGGTAATCATGAAACAAGTACATACTATATGTAGTTGCCTGGGATCCAGAAAACACACTTCAACACTTTACAAAAATGTGGATCTGGTCACCATTGAATCTTTCAGGGTTCAAATGGGCATAATTGACTGGTGGATTAGCCAATCTGGGACACACGTGGTCCATCTGTATCAAAAACAAATATGGCTGCTTATGAGGAAAATAAGAGAGAGAAAAAATAATATCACAGAGGACTAATAAGAGAGAGAGAAAAAAAATATCACAGGGGACTGAAAAACATCACGGATTTCTGCAGAATCAATGAACGAAGCACTAAACTCTGCTCATCTGAGGTGTGAGAAGTCTCATTTTATTCAAAATGATAAATGATCAATGTGCTCCATCGTTTCACATCCATCTTTGAAAAAAACAATTCTGAAAGCATGATCATGGTTCTTGCTCAAGGTGTGACGGAGGGCATGGGCACCAGACTGATTTCTCTCAGTATAAATAGTACAAAGAGATGCCAGAAAAATACTGTAGATACACTTTACACTACCTCAAAAAAAATGAAAATAATATATAATTTACTCACTCGTATTCAGTGTAATATTATATAAATTGTTTTTTTTGCCCTATACTCACTTCAATACATGTTCATGCCTTAATGAAGAGCTGTTGTTTTGTTTTGTGTTCTCAGGTACCTCAATGCCATTCAGACAATGTGCCCACACATCCTGCGATACCTCACCACTGCTGTCATCACCAACAAAGATGTGAGGAAGAGGAGACAAGTGCTCAAGGATCTCGTTAAAGTCATTCAACAGGTGGAGAAAATATCACACACATTGAGTTGTTTATTCAAATCATGAGTAATTTAGTCAAGTCGTGTTTTTTGGGAAACTTGAGCCAGGTGTAATCTACCGATTACTCGGTTCTTGTTTAGACTTGTTTCAGTCCTGATTCTGTCTAAGGTTACGTTTTACCCCTAGTTTAAATAAGGTTTAGCCTGGGTTTTGACAGATTTTTACATTTTATGTCCTAGGGTGGTATCTAGTTTTGACCTAGTTTAGTCCTTTTATTTAGTAATAATATATTTTTACATTAAATTTGGATCCCGCCACTTACTTGTCTCCATGACGATGGTATTGCTTTGGCTGGTATGTTGCACAGTATGACATTAAAATGTTATATATTTTGCTGCATATGTAAAATCACTGCTGATAAAAACATGTATTGTTACGGTAAGTCTCTCATCTCTCCACAGATCTGACTAGTAATTTGGTCTGTTCGTACCACCTGCCTATTTTTATGTAGATAGGTCAGTTTAATGCCATACTGCGAATATTCCAAGCGAAACAATAGCATCACCATGAATTCAAGTGGGTGGCAAAAAACCCTTCACCAGAGAAGTGACATAGTGCACCTTGAAAAAAAAAAGACTAAATACTCCATTATCATCCATTATTTTATTATGTATACATATATTATATATTCTCACTTTTTCAGGAGTCTTACACTTACAAGGACCCCATCACCGAGTTTGTGGAGTGTCTCTATGTGAACTTTGATTTTGACAGCGCCCAGAAGAAGCTGCGAGAGTGTGAGTCGGTAAGTCCAGTCCACACATTACACTCTGTCACGGTGCATAGGCCCAAATCACCAAAGAAAAGATGGCTGCCTCCCGGGACCTCTCTGATCTCCCCCGAGACCACAGCGCTCAATATTGGATCTATTCAACCTCAGCAAATCCCGGTCTGGCCTGATTAGCCTCCTCTTAACTTTTAGACAGTTTGAAGTGGAACCACTGTCAGTTTAAGGCTCTTTGGAAATCCCAGAACAGTTTCAGACTGTGGGACCACTTAATTATACTGTAGAAGACTGTAACTTTGCTCGCCCTATAAGGGAGTTAGCATGGAAAGCTCAGGTTTAGCTTATACATTTGTCCAATTATTTCATGCATTTTATAGAAGTACATAGCGCTGAACATTTTGGTAAAAAATCTAATTGTGATTTTTTTTTTTTTTTTTTTTTTTGACAAGCATTACGATTGCGATTTGATTTGTGCTTTGCATTTTAGTAATCGTATTCTGTTCAGAGTTCACATTTTAAATGCGTCTGAAAAATGACAAAAGACTTTGCATAAAAAATGTACTCCTGTAGTTTAGATCTATACAGAATAAGATGGGGTATTTGTTGTTTATGGAGTAAATTATGGTACACAAAAATTGCAGTTTTCAGATTTGCCAATTGCGTCCATCCAAAATTGCAATTTTGATTTGATTGCAATTCATCTTGCAACTCTAGAAGTTTACAGACCAATAATTGTCTTATTGTCACACTCATTATTAGGCAAAGGTATAATTACGTGAAGTGTGATCCTAAGTGGAAGAGGCAAGTTAATTAGTAGTTAGAAGCATTGTATTACTATTCCCTTGCAACCCAAACCAACAAATGGCTAATCTGTATACTGTGACTTCGGACATAGGGAGCCAGGATTCTAAAGTTCAATTCAATGTATTTTGTAGTGCCCCAATATCACAACAGCAGTTGATTTAACCAACAAAAAGTTAGAAAATCAAATAATGACATAAAGTAATGTCATGTTGGTGGGTGTTAAATTAACTTGTAGTTGTCAGTGAAGCCATAATGAGATATTTTGACTGGATCTTTGTATATATTTGTAACTCAGCAAGAAATAATTTACAACAAAAGTCTCCAAAGGGTTCTTGTTGTCTCCTACTGTGTTTACTGCTGCAGAACAATAAATAAAAACAATTAAGTAATAAATAAATTGGATTTCTGGTCCTCATAGTCACTATCTTTAAGACACAGATCTTCTTGTATAATAATATCCCAATTTAACATTTTAGCTGTTATAATAGTGAAGCATTCTGGTGGAGAACACGCCAAATTTCTTCTGGTTGTTTATTTTCTGAACATAAGGGCTACTGTAGGCCGTAACCCACGCCGGTCTTCAAAACAGGCCAGTAACTGACGAATAGACTTGTTGGCATAGCAACCAAGTGTCACATACAAAAGCATTTACATTAACAACAACACACACACTTACAAGAACACAAAAGGTGTCAACCCTGAACTAAACACAAAATATCAGATCATTGCAATTGTTTACTGTATCATTTCTATATCTGTAACAAGGAATGTACATAATCACTGATATAAAGTAGGGCGAGGGTAGTCTAATATATATATATTTTTTTTCATCGACCGTAAATGCAAAGCAAGAAACCAAAGCTGGGAAAACAGTTAGTCCTTCATCTTGTGGGGGGCTATTATAGATACGCCCCTTATTGGACAGTATAGCCCTCCTTTACTTTACAATACGTGCATTTTTATTTATTTACAAAAATTGAAAGCAGTTGCTCAGTTTACTGCTGTGAAAGTTTCCCAGATGCTTACCTCACCTTATAAGAGGAGGCTACAGAAACATTGAAAAAAAAAACCCCACCATTACAAATTGCAACTCATTCTCAATATGCAAATACTGTTCCATGCTGACTATCACTCGACAGTTTCTTTGAGTTAGGTTTACATGTACATATTTACTTATTTCACTGCAGATCTATGAAATTAAATATGCAGCTCAACCTCCCGTAGACTTTCTGCTCTTTCTCTGTGTCTTAGGTCTTTATTGACTCATTTTTGGCTCTTTCACTCTATAGGTTTTGGTGAATGACTTCTTTCTGGTGGCGTGTCTCGAGGATTTCATCGAAAATGCTCGTTTTTCATCTTTGAAACATTTTGCCGCATTCATCAGTGCATCAGTATTAGGTATATTTTTTCTTAAATGCTTCAAAATGTGTTATCAGTAGTTTTCAATGGATGTAGATTTGAATGGAAGGATGAAAGGAAATTGCTTTTTGGAGATGTCTGAAACTTGTCATTTTAAATAATCGGGGTTTAAATTTTAGTTCAAGCTCTAGTTAAGACTTGATTATGACCTGATTTACCTATAGTTTAACAATTGTTTAGCTTGTTCTGTCTTGGTTCAATCTTGATTTAGATTAGTTGTTGGTTAGACCTGCTTTTGATCTGTGTATTCCAGGTTTGGTTTACTGTCAAGGCCTCGTTAAAACCTGGTTTTGTTGTTGTTTACTTGTGGAGTACTTGTGGAGGTTTGGTCCTGGTTTAGGGTCAAGTCCGGTTAAGACCTGATTTACAGGTAGAGTTCTCCTGTTTTAGCCCCTATCCTGGTTTAGTCCTGCTTTAGTCCTGGTTTAGTCCTGGTTCAGTCCTGGTTTAGTCTTGGTTTGGTCTTGGTTTGGTCCTTGTTTGGACTAAAAAGCTACTTGCTCTTTGAAGATTACTCATGTCTCAAAGTCCTTTTACACAGTTTACATATTTGCTGCTTTAGATGTCATCCATGTTGTTTGTGAAGTCTTAAGTGTGCAGTATAAAAAGAATTTTAAGGCTCTGGATGTCCACCCCTGAAGTTTGTTTACTAAACTGAATTGGCCCCTCTTCTGTCACTTTTCCCAGCATGCTCGCTGATAAGCTCAATATGACGCCGGAGGAGGCAGAGCGCTGGATCGTCAACCTCATCAGGAATGCTCGGCTCGATGCCAAGATTGACTCAAAGCTGGTGAGAGGGCTGCCCTATTAACTGATTTTAAAGTTAATAGCACAGGAAAAAAACTTTTACTTGGACTTAGACAAACTTTATTGATCCACAAGGGAAGATATTATGCCACAAGGGAAGATACTGTGCCACTGTAACTCACACATTACAATATAATAATAACAGAGCAAAAAGTAAATGGTAATAAGAAAATAAAATAGAGAAATATTAAATGAATCTAGCCTTTATATAAGAGATGGGGTAAGCAGATACAGTGCACATTTTTTCCTCCATAATGGTGCATCTCAAAGCTTTCAAAGTTTTATTAGTTATAGAAGTTTATAGAATCCAAGTTTTAATTAAATGGTTGTGTCTTCTCTCTCCAGGGCCACGTGGTGATGGGGCAACAACGCGGGTGTCTCCCGTACCAGCAGGTAATCGAGGAAAACCAAAAGTCTG